>JACATO010002063.1:0-11904 GCA_018389105.1 Nautilus pompilius
ACAAAAGGAGGACGAGATTGGTCTGCTGGTCAGGGAGGGAAAGCTCTCCGACCTCACCACCTTCACGGTGCACAACTCCACAATCGCCATCCACTTAGACTAATCACATCACGACTGAAGGTCGTAAGCGACCCGCGGTGGTGCGCTGTGTCCCGCCACCTTGGGATCAACTGTCGAACACACGCTTTTGTGTGGTGTATCCAGTTTCATCAGCTTAGCGTACGTTGTGAGGATGACGATCGGCGCCTTTGTGTGTGCAGAACAGAGTTCTGCTGAGCTCTGGAAACGAACGCATCGTGAAGCTCGTCGTAGCATCGAGTGGAAAACCGCAGCGTTTGGCAACCAAGGAGATGAGTAGCTGTCTTATTTCGCTCGCGGTATAAATTATTTTATTTACCGCTGCGGTTCGAGAGAGAAGAAAATCATGCAGAGAGGGAGAGAGAGAGAGAAGAGAGAGAGAGAGAGAGAGAGAGAGAGAGATGACGTCAGTAGAGGGAGAGAGAAAGAAATGTCGTCAGTAGAGAGATAGAGAAAGAGAGAGAGAGAGAGAGACTGCGCGCTCCTCTTCTCAGTTCTCCGTTAACTCGCATTGACAGTCCGGTTTTCGTCGCGGTGCCGGCGAGACTGTGATAGGTCCTGATGTCATTAAACCAAACTGACTTGGGAAACCATCGGCTCGATATCGATCCGTCTTGATGACGGAAACGTTCAGAGCGGGGACTGTACAATGTTTGTGTGCGCGCGCGCACGCATTCGCTTCGCGTAAACCGATAACGCCAATTCTAACATCCTTTATAAGGTTTTTCGGTCCACGAGCTGTTATCTCTTTGCGGAACAAAGGCAGCGATGGGTCTAATCCGAGTATCAGATGCCTACAAAGAAGAAATCCGATTACACGACGAAAGGTTAACGACTTCCCCATCGAAACAAATTCCAACTAATATTCACGATTTTTCTTCGCTCGAAGCGATTCTATAATTTTTTTTTAATTATTTATTGACTTTCCTCTGGCACAGAACTTTGGTACGGCGAAGGAATTGAGGAGGGGATTTTGAAATATCAGTAACGCGAATGAAAACCAATCAACGGTGCGACCGAGTTTTGCAAGACTTCTGCAGAAAATTGTCCTGCTTGACATTACCACATGGCGCACGAGAATGCCTATTAAAGGAAATTAATCTAGTATTATATATATATATATAGTATATGGTAACTGTGATTTACGTGATTTAGTTGTGCGAGGAAAAAAACCAATAAATAATACGTTTCTGCTTTCTTTGATGAAACATTTTTGGTTTTTCTTTTTAGTTATACTACGTTAAACAGGGGTTGTCTTCCTTTTTAAAGAGTTATCATTATTATTATAATAACAGGAGTTGTCTTCCTTTTCAAAGAGTTATCATTATTACGTTAACAAGGGTTGTATTTCTTTTTAAAGAGTTACCATTATTATATTAACAGGTGTTGTCTTCCTTTTTAAAGAGTTATCATTATTAAATTATCAGAGTTGTCTTCCTTTTTAAAGAGTTATCATTATTATTATAATAACAGGAGTTGTCTTCCTTTTTAAAGAGTTATCATTATTACGTTAACAAGGGTTGTCTTTCTTTTTAAAGAGTTATCATTATTATATTAACAGGTGTTGTCTTCCTTTTTAAAGAGTTATCATTATTAAATTATCAAGGGTTGTCTTCCTTTTTAAAGAGTTGTCATTATTACGTTAAATTGTTGTCTTTCTTTTTAAAGAGTTATCATTATTATATTAACAGGAGTTGTCTTCCTTTTTAAAGAGTTGTCATTATTACGTTAAATTGTTGTCTTTCTTTTTAAAGAGTTATCATTTATTAACAGGAGTTGTCTTCCTTTTTAAAGAGTTGTCATTATTACGTTAAATTGTTGTCTTTCTTTTTAAAGAGTTATCATTATTATATTAACAGGTGTTGTCTTCCTTTTTAAAGAGTTATCATTATTAAATTATCAAGGGTTGTCTTCCTTTTTAAAGAGCTATCATTATTATTATATTAACAGGAGTTGTCTTCCTTTTTAAATAGTTATTATTACGTTAACAAGGGTTGCCTTTCTTTTTAAAGAGTTATCATTATATTAGCAGGAGTTGTCTTTCTTTCAAGTTCTCTCCACAGAAATGCAGTGAAAGGGATCGGTTGCCAAATGACGTAATGCAGTTTTCTCTTCTTCTTTCTCCTTTTAAATACTCGACAACTGCTGTCATGGTGATTATTGCTGCATTTGCATAGGGGACGGATCTCGCTGTCTGCCGTGCGTTCGATATCTTCTGTGCCGGCGCGAGTCAGAGACGTCACGGCGTCAAACTCAAAGCTTCTCTACCCTGACGCAACGGATAGGAACAGCGGGGCAAAACAGACTGGAATGGCCACCACCCAGCTAAAATAGCAACGGAGCAGGAACCGGCAATTAAAAAGAGAAAGAAAGAAGAGGAACTGATAAAATCGCAAATTCTGTTTCTGCTTTGTACAAGAAAGACAAAAACCCTAACCCTCCCGGGTGTGGGGGGTGTGAAAGAAACGTAGAGCATCGGTTATCCGTTAGAGGGCGTTGCCTATCCTGCGCCACGACATTGGCTCAGCAAGTTCGGACTTCTGTCGAGGAAGTTCCTACGGAAACTCTCTTCAGACCAAACCGGCAACAAACGCGGGACTAAAGCAAACTTTCCCCGTGAGCCCTTCTGGTAACGACGATTCATCTTAGAGGTGCGAATCTTTGGATGATTTGTTACGCATCGCTTTCGGTACCTGGGTTAATTCCTGTCATGATATAAGCCTCAAGATCGGTCTCCTCTCGGTATTTCTTCGGTAAGCAGCGCCCTACCCTTTGTGTGTGTGGTGTGTGTGTTGTGGTGTGTGTGTGTGTGTGTGTGTGTGTGTGTGTGTGTGTGTGTCGGTGTACGTTTCGCTTACGTTCACACCGATATCCCCTATTCCCAGGATAATCTCGGTAACTGGGGATTTATCACCATCCGACAAACCGTTTAGTTCGTTAGCATTACTTTCGTTTTAAGGCGATCACCCTGTTCGTTGATCGACTTTCGAGAAAGTATTTCTGTTCTGTCCAGGCAGAATATATTATTTCTACATTGTCGCAAAGAAAACAATTACTAGTTAATAAAATGCAATTAAACTAACTGGATATTCTTTCTTTTTTAAAAAAAAAAAGAGAGAGAGAGAGAGAAAGCGGAGCCGAGTTGGGACGATCACGTATTCCCACCCACCCCCCCACACCCCCCGGGGGTATGGGGCCGATACCATTATGGCGATGATTGATTAAAAACAAACGACTTTCGCTGGAAGCTGGCAGAAAAGTGAAAGTAAGAAAACGAAATCGCATCGAAGAATAATTTCTTCCTCTAGCGATTTAAAAAAAAAACAAAACAAAAACCTTAACTAGATTTCTTGTGTGATCGAACGACTGGAAATCAGTGACTATAGTGTGGTATATATATATTTAAATAATTGACCAAAAAGTAGTCCGTCCATTTCTTGAATAAACATCCGGATTACGGAAATAACGTAAATAGGTTATAGAATGTCCAAGATGATGTCGAATCCCGAACAACCGTGAGTTTGTGATGCTGGTGCGACTACTTGAGAAGCCGTCATGAACCCAATCTAATGTCTGCATTAACCGTTACTACCAGGCCGACTGGGAATTTCCTCGACCTGCGGTATGATATCGGTAAACGGGTCCGGTCGTCGCTTAGAAGGGAATGGACATGATAACCAGATCGGAAACCTCGATATAGTCGGGTTGTGGTGGTGGTGGTGGTGGGGGGTGGGGAGATGGCAGACGATGATTTGGGAAACTTTTGAAAGACCGGGACCCGAAAGGGGAGAGGAATAAGAAAAGAAAAGTTGTTTGGCATCTCGTAGTTTGTTTTAATCATCTACAATAGCGGTGACTGTCTTCGAAGCTCCGCGCCTACCTACCCCAAGGCTGCCGTGCGCGAGTGTGTGAAAGGTACATGAACAAGACCGTCATCGCATGTAATTTCCAGAAATCCGGTACCGCCTACAGAATCCACTGTAATAACAACATCCACTACACACACACACACACACACACACTGAAAGTGCCGTATGAACACGATTAGACGGTGCCGGCAGGGTACATCGCCCCTGCCTACACGACAGTTACACGACCAGTCGGCCGGCCGGCTCCCGTTCCCTGAAGCTCACGAAGTCGGTGCGACGGACTCGGGGAGGTTTAAACGACGCCCACGAGAGCCCGTCAGCCAGGGCTGCCCAACCAGTCAGGTCAAAAACTGCACTGACCCTCCCCCCCAACTCTCTCTCTCTCTCTCTCTCTCTCTCTCTCTCTGTATATTGACGTCATCTCTCTGTATAAGGACGTGGACGTCATCTCTCCTTCCCTCTCTGTACTGACATCACTCTCTCTCTCTCCTCTCTCTCTCTCTCTCTCTGTATATTGACGTCATCTCTCCTTCCCTCTCTGTACTGACATCATCACTTTCTCTCTCTCCCCTCGTCCTCTCTCCCCCTCTCTCTCTCTCTCTCCCTCCCCCCTCCCCCTCTCCCCCCCCGCTCTCTCTCTTTCTGAATCGGTTCGTCAAACATGCACACATCGCGTGCTGCTTTATGCGAATTTTGCAGTTTCTTCCTATTTCTGCAGAATCCCCGCTCTTCAGCCCATATAAAAAATTTTTTTCAAAGATTATTGAATAGAAACGACGCCATAAACGCGCGCGTTATTCCCGAGATAGCGATTGTAACGATGTGGTAGGCGATATATATATTTTTTTTTTATGCTGGACCAGTAAATCAAACGACATAATACTCAACAGTCGGAGAGGAGTCCCTGACTGCCGAGTTGTTTGGTGGAGATACACTTAAAACAAAACAGCATGGAATTAAGGCTTGCGTGAGCTACTGCAGTCAGAAATAAAAACAAGTTTATGACAAGTTATGCGGAATGAAAATGATAGGGTTAACGAAATAAAGCGGTTTTAATACATGCAATAACAGCTTATTTACTGGCTTTGGACAACTTTCATACCTGTCCTGAAGTCTGCTTATGGAGACTGAGTTATGTCGATATGCAATAATTTACGTCTTGAAATGGAATATGTTCAATTTAAAAGATGGAAATCAGAAAATATTTGAAGAAAGTAGGAAAGAAAGATTGTGGGCGGTAGGAAGTGCTTGCGTGTAATGAATGGTATGTTTGTGTGTGTGTGGTGTGTGAGAGAGAGAGCGAGCGAGAGAGAGAGAGAGAGGATGTAGAGAGAGGGGATGGAGGATGTAAGATAAAGAGAGAGGTATTACATCAGTCATCGTACAGAGAGAAATGTGACATCAGCACATAGAGAGAGAGAGAGAGAGAGAGAGAGAGAGAGAGAGAGAGAGAGAGAGAGAGAAGAGAGATAGAGAGAGAGAGAGAGAGAGATACGGAAAATGTAGGAGAGGGGAGGGAGTGATGTAAGATAAAGAGAGAGGTATTATTACATCAGTACAGAGAGAAATGTGACATCAGCACATAGAGAAAGAGAGAGAGAGAGAGAGAGAGAGAGAGAGAGAGAAGAATTCAAGTCCAGATACAAAAATGTATGCATTTAAAATTTAATTGATGATGAAAAACTGTTAGAAACCGAAACAACCTATCATTTTCTGTCCTGTTTTCTTACAAAGATAGATCATTTAGAATAAATATAGACAGAAGATAAGTTAACTGTTTTATTTTGTATTTTTTTAAAACCAATATTTGAAGTTCATCTGTGACTGACAGAGAGCCGTAATAAACCAATAATATCTTGTGCATGTATTAAAAGGTGATGAGCGGGCGCTCGAAGAAGAAGCTAAGTCAATGTTGCTTTATTTTAATATAATAATTGCAAATCTCTGGCGCCCACGTGCGTAGCTTCTATCATAAAATGAATAATTAAAACGTTTTGCAATTCTTCCTTCTTTGAAAGGATTTAGTAACCGCTCATCTAAAACGGAAAATAAACCACCAGAACCAAGGTCAGGGCTATTACGGCGAATCTCGGAAACAACTACGTTTGGATTTTCTCATTTGATGTTGTTATCGTCTGTAAAAAATATTTCTTTATTATTTTACGCAAATTGACTTACATCTCCGTCTGATTACATGTAATGACGTGAGTTATAACAACAACAAATAAACGTTTTGACGAAAATCATCGCTTGATGATGTTGAATTTAACGTATTAGATTTGTATAATGATGTTAGTTTACTTGTAGAGTCGAAGTGTTTACCGTTTTGTAGTTTTCCACGTGCTTGATGGGAAATTGACCAAAATGGTCAAAGGTGTCAATTTGAAATCTACCCTGAGACTACCTAGTTTCCGAAAATCCCTAAGTATAAATCAGGATGACAAATTAAAATTGAGACTCAGAAATCTAAGCTTAAATCAGGAAAACAAGTAGGAGTCAGTTAGAAGTATTCAAAAGCAGACATTTAGAAGAAGCGGACATCGATAACCGGGGATAGATTTTGTTGTTATTGTTATTTGTAAAGTGCTTTAAAACTATGGCTGCCACTGTGAACGTCGTAAATTATTGAAATTAAACTACATTTTTTTTTTTTTTTCTTTACTTATAAAAAGAAAATTAGGAATCAGTGCTAATAGCTTCGCTCGACATAAGAAGGCCTCGAAAGAGGCCGCGCAAAGCGAATGACGTAAATGTGATAACTTTATTTTTAGTCGAAGATGGCTGGCATAATTGAGACTGACGTAAGCTACACTTGCATTGTTTGGGAACTTGTCGTTGACCTGTTAAATGTTTTACAAAAGATTTACCCAGAGAGAGAGAGAGAGAGATTACATGAGTACAGAGAGAGAGAGATGACGTCAGTACAGAGAGAGAGATTACATCAGTACAGAGAGAGATATGACGTCAGTATAGAGAGAGATGGCGTCAGTACAAAGAGAGATATGACGTCAGTACAGAGAGAGATTACGTCAGTACAGAGAGAGATATGACGTCAGTACAGAGAGAGATGGCGTCAGTACAAAGAGAGATATGACGTCAGTACAGAGAGAGATATGACGTCAGTACAGAGAGAGATGGCGTCAGTACAAAGAGAGATATGACGTCAGTACAGAGAGAGATGGCGTCAATACAAAGAGAGATATGACGTCAGTACAAAGAGAGATATGAAGTCAGTACAGAGAGATAGAGAGAGAGAGAGAGAAGAAAAACGGAAATCAATAGAATATTGCCACGACTTCCACGAACCGAGCTCTTCTGGGCGTCATTATCAACAGTTGTAAGTAATCGGCCCTTAGGAAATCCTTAGAGTGACCTCACCAAAATCATCAGTTCGTCCATCGTGTTTTACAGGTGAAGGGACATTTTAAAAAAAAAAAATCTGTCAATTATCTGTACACCAACCACCCGTTACGTGTTCTGCGGGTGCATGCGTAATACTTTGAGACAGGTTTGCGATGAAAGGAAATGGAGCAAGTCCATTGAAGTTTCAGGAAGCCAGTTTTTTTCTTTTTGAATCAACGTTTGGTTATTATTGTGAAATATTCTGGCACAGAATGCAGTGTAGTAACAGTAAAATAGCGCCAACCTCAACCGAGATGTCAATAATTAAAAAGAATAATCTTTTACCTTTAACAAGAAAAAAAAAGGTTCTGGTGATCCCACGTCCCATTCTTGCGTGGTGTAAAACCCAAAGATAGCACGAAATGACAAATCAACGTTTAACACGGCGATGACGCGACAGGATACTACCCCACACCATGATGCTGCCACTGCTAAAGCTGGTAGATTTTCTTCGCAGCGGTACTTTAATCTAAGGATATGCAACGCAATGTTCTTGTCTGCATCTTCAAGGTGCAGCACTTTGCTGCCTTTCGGAACAAAAATTTGCAACCATAGCACGATTTCTTTATGTGTTCTGGCCAGTTATCGGTTGTCTAGGGCTGCCACCATGTTTTCTTTTTCCCCTCCCACGCGTTTTAGACGCATTAGTTTTCTTCTCCATGGGTAAAATGGCGACCCTGGACTGGCGTTTTCGCAGACCGGCTACTGTGTTCGTCGTGGCCTTAAAGCGCTGTCATGATTTCCCGAGTCCCTTTTGAGACACCAAAGTAATGACCAAGATTACCGCTCTGGTCGACGCGAAACGACCACTTGGTGATGAAGAGAAGAGTGGTCGCATCTCGAAACATTTCCGCGGACGAGGTGCTGAACTTGACTTTTCCGGTGTCCTACACGATCTGGATCTCCGTTGTCTTCGGTACACGCTGACTCGCTTCTCTCGCAGTTCATTCTGGTGTGAAGGCCAGCACCGAACTCTTTCGCTATTGTCTCTGTTTGTACACCTCAGTCGCTGCATGCGTTCATAGAGATGCTGCCGTTATCTGCAATTTGAACTGGATGTAGATGCTCTCGACATTCATCCGCAGTGTGACCGCCTCCTTAAAGCGTGTAGGCGTAACGATAGTCTGTCGGTGCTCCGGAGAACTCGTGTAGGTGGTATTCCTCACGATCGGGCACCTCCCACTGCCCAGCACCGTCAGGAGAGATGACTTGCGACCCTTGCTCTTTAAAATACTGTTTCGACTATTTAGAAAAAGCATTAATTTAAACCAGGGAAGTGCATAAATATCAAATCAAAAGCGAACACCGCATTAGTCCTGGCCTAATCGAATTTAAACCAAAATTTAGAATATTTTATGATGATACAATAATTTTTACCATCTTTGTGGAACAAGCCGCAGGTCTGTTGGATCCTCTATCTAATTCGTATTCCACAGTACGAACTGAGTGGTTGTTTTGGGGAACAAGATCGTGTAAGATGGGCGACAGCTTTCCTTTCTGAAACCTGACGCGTCTTCGACGACGAAAACACCCGTCGTGCACCGCGAGATACAGAACGGAAGTGTAGCTGATTAAATGAAACTACAGACTCGATGAGTTCCGGACAGCGGGCGAGAACTGCCAGCTATTCTGAGGTCTTTTAAAATTCACCCCTTTTGGGGATCGATCAACTCCCGCGAAGCCAACCACGTGGCCTGCGCCAGCCAGTCAGCGAAAAGCCATTCGTGCTCCATAAGCTCTGCGCCGGTAAAACCTTATATCCGGTTACCGCCGAAAACAATTTCCATACCTTGGACAGGCCTGTTGGGGAGTTATTTGAATCTGTCTGAGATAGTACAGAAATAAGACATCTGAAGAAGAAACAGACTGGTTGTGTGATCGAAGAATGCAGTGACAACAGAACAAAAAATAAATGAATTTCTGTAGACTCTATTCTGCCCTGTCATTCAGATAACCCTAAATGGATCTGGGGGGGAGAAAAGGAGGGGGGGAAAAAAAAGAGAGTCATTCTACGGTAAAAACTACAGACCCTTTGGCGATCTTTTTATCTCTCCCTTCCCGTGTCTATTTATCAGTTCTGAAAATATTCCGCGTAATCACGTCTTAATCAACCGTCCTGTCTAACGTTACCTGTCTTCAGCTGATATTACCCGCCAGCCGGTATCTCGCAGTTCAATGCCGCCAAAGGAATTTAATTTGTGGAATAAAATTTAATTTAAAACCGATTTACTGGCTGCGAACGTCTTGTTAAAAGAAATGAAGTTCGCGTGCCCATTTTCTTACTTTCACTATTATTGACGACTCAGTTTTTTTTATTCGTTTAGCGTTTTTGGAGTATCTTTTTTTAAAATGTATTTTCCTATTCGATGTTTCAAGACGACTGAGGGAAAGTACCGTCCCAGCTTTTTGTCGACAATACCTAGGGCGGTGATCCGGTGAGTATTCAACTCCATCGTTCGGCCATCTGTATCAGGAAAGAAAAGGGAAGATACCATCGTAAAATAAATTTTCATTTAAATGGAGTGGATAGAAGAAAGGGCTTTTTAAACTGGAATGTTGTGGGTAGGGAGGAGGGGAGCTGATTGCAAACAAACAAGAAAAACAGTAAATTAGCGCAAATAAACTGTACTTTGGCCGCTCTTCTTTACCAATTGGCTGTTTAGTAGAGAGAGAGAGAGAGAGAGAGAGATGAGGTCAGTACAGAGAGAGGAGAAAAAGAGATGAGGTCAGTACAGAGAGAGATATGGCATCACTAAGAGAGATATGACGTCAGTACAGAGAGAGACAGAGAGAGAGAGATGAGGTCAGTACAGAGAGATATTACGTCAGTATATATAGAAAGATATGACGTCGGTACAGAGAGAGGAGATAAAAGAGATGACGTCAGTACAGAGAGAGAGAGAGTGATATTACGTCAGTATATATAGAAAGATATGACGTCGGTACAGAGAGAGGAGAAAAAGAGATGAGGTCAGTACAGAGAGAGATATGCGTCAGTACAGAGAGATATTACGTCAGTATATATAGAAAGATATGACGTCGGTACAGAGAGAGAGAGAGAGAGAGAGAGAGAGAGAGAAGTCCCCCACCAGAATCCTTCATTACTTTACTATCTTTAAAAAGCGTGGAAGATATCAGCGAATGATTTGTTAAAGAAAAGCGAGAAGAAAGAGTTCCAGAGGAAACGTACGACGCCGAGCCGACTGGCGTTTGGACTCGAGTACGTCGACCTTGGCATCTTACTAACAGACAATGGCTTTTCGGAGACACCAAGAGCATGATTAAACTGCTGCGAGTTAATAAGTTTATTGCTTTTGACTGGTATTGTGAAAAAGAAGCCTAACGGTTGTGATTTAATCGACTGTTTTATCCCTGAGCTTGGGCACCAATTTCTTTTTTTTTAATTTGTTTTTTCTTTAATTCAAAGGCTCACCTTAAATGATGTTTCGTTTCCTCGCCGCTATGCCTTCCGCTTTTGACAGACATCGCCAAACATCGGTTTGCGTACAAAGAGTTTCCTCCCTTTAATGGGTGGCATTTATAATGAGGTTTTATAAAAGAATAGGGGAAACGCTTGCCGTTTCTAAGCCGCATAGAAACACTTAATGGATCGATGGTGTTAAGCAGGGTGCCTGTTGGGAGTCAATTTCTGCACTATTCGTCCTCGGCGAATCCCAGCGACTGATGGGCCTTTAACAGACTGACGTCGCTCGGTTTGCTAGGCCACCGACGAGAACCATTGAGCGAAACCAGGTGCCTTTAGTTCGACTCACCCCCGTGCATGTCCCCACTTAGACACGCACCTTGACCTTTTAAAGTAAAGCAGGTAAAAATTTTTAAAGACAGATGCTACCGAACTATAAAAAGTTTTATTTTTTCCTCTCCTCCCCCCCACTCACCTTCGTATTTATCAGTAACATAATTCGATGCAATTTTCCCCGAAACGTCATGACGCGAGGAGGCGCTCTTCGCGTATCGGAGTCACATCTGGTCGCCTCGATAGAATCTCGATGCCACAGACGTGGACGGAAAAAAGAAAAAAAAAAATCTAAATTATCTACAGAAAAACCCTTATCTTCGGCTCGACGTGGGTCCCCCCCCAAGGTAAATCTAGGAAAGTCTTTTGTAGTCAAGCATACGTATAATCGCGTCTTGCCTGTCCGGTGCAACTTGAAGCAAAAATAAGATGGGGGTATTCTGAGATCAATTATTCCGTACTACTCAACGGTTCTTCTCCATCTTCGGTTTCTGTTGTTGTTTTCGTAAACGAACTCTTTACTAGGACGAGCATCCTTTTATCTGAATGTTAGAAGTCAGCCTCCTCCACCAGCTATATTTGATATATTAGTTCCACCCAATAAGTAAGCATTTGTCTGAGAGAGAAAAATTTGCTTGTTTGTTTATTCAAAAGAAACCGGTTATCACTGGCTCTTTTATTTATTTATTTTTTTAAAAAAAAGAAATGAAAAACCAATTAACGGTCGAAACCTGTAGAAGGGAGCTGATTCATTTCATCTGAGAATGCTGTCTCTCGTCTCTCTCTCTCTCTCCTTCA
>JACATO010002064.1:0-33405 GCA_018389105.1 Nautilus pompilius
TGGTTTCGACTTTGTAAAGAGCAGCGTCTGACTGGTATCCATTTACTCACAGCTTGGCAGGGACCTACCGACGGTCGGGCCTGATGTGTGGGGCCGGAGGGAAACCGTACGGCAGCCCCAGCCTGAGTCGGCTGTTTACCGGTTCTGGAGGTGGGAGTGGAGGGAATGCAGTTGACCTTAATTCAACCCCTAAGGGTGAGTGGTTTTTGAAATATGTACAGCCATTATTTCCGTTATGTCAGGTTCGAGAAGTCCCCTTGATTCCCATGTAGAGAAAAATCAACAAGTATTTGACCGCTTTCGCGTTTCTACTTTTGAATGAGTTCCAGAAACTTTATTTGCCGAAATAGAATTGGAGGCCATTTTATTTATTGGTGCCAGTTAATATCCAGCAGTTCTCGAGCAAGGGGAACAGGGCATGAAATTGGGGCATTAAACCGAAACCCTGAAGTATTAGGTGGTGGGGGGAGGGGAGAAATATCGTAAAAGATGCAAATCTAATTCATCAAACTATTTATTTATTTGTTACTTCTAACCCTGTTTAAGATAAAATTTTACCTGCCTTCCCTTTATAAGTATTAACCTTTGATCAGTGAGAAGCGGACTGAACCCTGTTCCCAGTAAGGCGTCCGGCTGGAACAGTCCTTTATAAATATTAACCTTTGATCAGTGAGAAGCGGACTGAACCCTGTTCCCAGTAAGGCGTCCGGCTGGAACAGTCACGTGTACGCTCGGTATACGAATGGCGGCTGTCACGGACTCCTGAAGTGTCGGGTTCTAGCTTTTGATTCCCTTTCGGTTTATCGTTCGAATGTTTTATTATTATTATTATTATTATTATTATTATTATTATTATTATTATTATTATTATTATTATTATTATTATTATGAATTATTATTGTTGTTGTTGTTGTTTGTTGTTGGTTGTTGTTTGTTGTTGTTTTGTTTATGTTAATAATAATTTTTTAAATTGTGATACTGAAGGAGGGATACATTTAGAAGAAACATTTCTAAATAAAGAGATGTTTCTGGTGCCCTCAGCAGTTTGCTACTCTCACTCGGGTTTCCAACTGTTCTAGGAGGAAGCGGAGGAAATGGGGGAGGGGCGGTGAAGCTGTACGCTCAGAGCCGGGTCTCCATTACCGGGGTCGTGAATGTGGAAGGTGAAAATGGCGACGGCGATGGAGTATCGACGAGCGGGTAAGATTGACGCTTTATAGTACTTACTTGAAATTTTACTATTTCTCTGTTTTCAAGAAGGACTGGCTAAGAGAAGGTGGTCTGTACGAATGGTTTGTTGGCTGGCAGTCCTGGAAAGCTAAATAGAACGAATAACAAAAACTGTCGGCCCCTTTCTCTTACTGTTCAAAACCAGGAAAATAAAAATACAACTAGACCACGCAGCATCATCAGGGCGTCACAGACGCTTTGTCGGTTTTCTACCGCAGCATTGAGACTTCACGTTGTTACTGAACGTGAAGTTTATTAACCAAAGTCAGTTCCATTACAATCATACACTTCTGCCAATGAGTTACAAGTGCATTTATACCATTTTGTAAAAAATCTGGATTTCTGGAGTCGATAAACTGTCGGAAGGCAGCTTTCAGTTTCTGCTTGGATGGAGAAGGATCTGATATGGAGGAAGCTGTCGAGGTGTTTGTAAAGGCAGTAGTCTATGGGAGAAAGGTCTGGCGAATAGGCTGGGTGAGGGAGAACTTCGTACCTCAATGTGTTCAGCTTCTGAAGAGTCGCTTTTGCAACCTGAGGACGAGCATCGTCATGGAGCAGGATTGGGCCTCCTCGATTCATCAATGTGGGCTGTTGCTGGGACAGTTTCTGATGAATAACATTTAATTCATGTCAGTACTTTTCAGCTGTAATGGTTTCGCCAGGTTGCAAGAAGTTATAGTGAATGACACCAGTTGTGGTTCATCAGACAGTGACCATGACCTTCTTTAGGTGGAGCTGGGTTTTGGAATGTGGCTAGGCGCCATGTCTCTGTCGAGCACTGTGCTGATCGTTTGCGATCGTCGTAAAGGATCCATTTTTCATCATCTCACGTAATGATTCGGTCAAGAAATGGATAACTTTTGTTTCTTATGACGAGTGAAGAGCAGATCTCCAATCGACGATTTTTTGTTTATGTTCATTCAACTCGTAAGGCACTCACTTGTCAAGCCTTTTCACCTGGCCGATTGGTGTCAAGATGCCGGGAAACAGTTGCAGTGGTCGTCATCACAGCTGGATGGACGTCCACGAAGCTCACATCTCCTGATCGAAACTTTGCAAACCACTGTTGTACTGTGCACTCATTTGCTGTGTCCTCGCCCCATGCTTGCCTAATGCTACGAGTTGCCTCGCTCACTTTGTGGCTGAATTTGAACTCGTGAAGCAAAATTGCAGGAAAAAATTTTCTATCCCTGCTTCCCTCAGAATCCTGAAACAAACATCCAGTTTATGATCTTTAGAAAGGTATGTTTCGCATAATGTATGCCAAAGCTCACGATACAAATCATATATATAACTTACCTGCATACACCATCACAAGCATGCAAAATTGAACTCTGAATTAACACAATACAAAAACCGACAAATCGCTTGTAACGACCTAATAAAAAAACAATAAAATAATAATTAACGTACAGATTCCATTAAGAAAATCAGACAATTGAAAGCAAACTCATTTTCCAAAAGACTTTCTCAAACACAAAGGGGAAGTGGCACTGACACTGCCTGGACATTTATCTATAGATTAGTAATCAGCTTCATATCTTTGGAAACACTCGTAGAAGAGGCTACCCGGAAGTGCGAGAGCAGTTACTAACATTTCTTAGTCATGACCCGTAAAATGAAAGCCTGAACTCAAATTGGGTATATTGCGGAAAGGCTATGTTAACGTTTCTCTGACACTAATTCTTAGTACATGATGCTTTCTTCTAAATGCATTTATTACAGGTCATTGGATTTGAACTCCTTTTTTATTACACGTATTTCCAGTTATAGGAGGGATTTTTCATTTTGATTTAATTCATTAAAAGGTTTAGGGTTTAGCCTATAGCAGACTTCCCACTTTCATTCATGAAAATTATACTCTTTGGGATAAAACAGGGATTAGTGCCCTCTTTCCGAACTATGGATAAATAAGCTGGGAGTTGCTATTTCGAAACCCTGTGTTGTGGAGAAGTTATGGAAGTACTCTCGCAATAAAAAGCAAATCGATTTTACAAAAATATCATTTAATTAATTTTTTTAAATATTTTGCCAGGAGATAATTTTTTTTTCCTTTGTCTGTACCTCGTTAGCAGACCCCTCATTGTAAGGAGACACGACGTGAAATCGCCGAGACTGGTTCAGATCTGGGCGGTACTAACTGATTTCCTCGTTCTACATGTTGATTTTCAGTTGTCACATTTGTCCATTGTCTTGCAACCCTTCCAACTCTGGCAGTCCTTGTCTGTCGGACAACAAGAATAAATGTTGGGACAAGTCTGGCCCGGGGGGTGGGGGAAGTGGCGGAAGTATATTGATCTCAGCAGAGTTCGTCGACATAGGTAAGTTACCATTCTTCCATTTCCCCTCTTTTTGAATGTTTTTTTTCCTAAGAGTGCAGAGTTACGTTAATCAAACTGGCCGGCTCATATCATCAGGTCGTCCTGTGTGTGTGTGTGTGTGTGTGTGTGTGTGTGTGTGTGTGTGTTGTGTGTGTGTGGTGTGTGTGTGATATGTGTGTGGGTATGTGTGTGGTGTATGTGTGTGTGTATGTGTGTATGTGTGTTTGTGTGTGTGTGTGGTATGTGTGTTTGTGTGTGTGTATGTGTGTGTGGTTTGTGTGTGTGTGTTGTGTGTGTGTTGTTTGTGTGGTGTGTGTGTGTATGTGTGTGTGTTTTTGTGTGTGGTGTGTATGTGTGTTTGTGTGTGTGTATGTGTGTGTGTATGTGTGTGTGTATGTGTGTGTGTGTATGTGTGTGTGTGTGTGTGTGTGTGTGTGTTTTGTTGTGTGTGTGTGTGTATGTGTGTGTCTGTGTGTGTGTGTGGTGATGTGTATGTGTGTGTGTGTGTATGTGTGTGTGTTTGTGTGTGTGTGGTGTATGTGTGTGTGTGTGGTGTGTTGTGTGGACTCTTGCTCCCCAGATATAATACGTAACGGCCCCTTCCAGCTTATCAGGGCGGACAGCAGGGAAATCCAAGTCACCGAGACCTTTCGTAGAGGGGCAGGCTTCTCTCGCCAAGCAGCGCCCAGGCGCAGATCTCACGGGTTACAAAGACACGAGAATCTTTAAGAGGGGAAAAAAACAAACAGATGGCGATTCTTTAGCTAACGAAAATCATTCGTCTGTCAATCTCAGTTGGCAGGAAACGTCTTTTACCAGCATGGTCTACTACTCTTCCTAGTGAGAATCAGTTTGGTACCTTCTTTCTTCCTTAAGCACTTGTGAAATAGACTCCTTTTTATATCAAGAAAGTCTGCAAGGTTTTTTTATAATTAATGTCGGTTATGTTCTTGATTTGGGGGGGCACAACAGGGTACAACAGACTGTTGGCGTCTGGCGGACAGGGCGGTCAGGGGGCAGAAATGTGTGGAGGTGACGGTGGTCCTGGCCGAATCTACTTGGAAGCAGGGATTTTGCAGGGTTCTATTACTAATGCGAAACTAGGAGTTTTGACTAAAGCCAAACGACAAGACAAATACGTGGTGAGTATTTTTGTGTGTGAAAGACGGCAGGTCTGCGTTTAAGAAGAACCGTACAGCGAATTTAGGCTGCTATTCTTATCATCAGCAAGAGATTAGGCTCATGTACACCACTAATCCAGTTGTTTCTTTGCAGAAATAATGAATGCTGCACCATCCTTATTATTACAGACCTTGGTTAATATGGCCGAAGTTCTTAAGCTCGAGAGATATTTTCAGATTTTAGGTTTTTAAATTCCCTACACCAATAAAAGCTTGTTTTCTTTCTCTATAGTTAAGGTTTATAGTTTAGGGGATTAACGACATTAAAGCTCATGGTTTATGATTTCAAGTTTAAAGCCAACATTGGTAAAAGAACTGTAAAGGGCTAAAATAAATCTGCTTTCTATACGACTCCGGCTACCTTTCCAGCGATGCGGGGGTTTCGCTGGCTTCTCTTGTAGCTCTGGAACAAGAACTAATTGGAAGTCAGCAGCGTAAGCCAAACGTCATGGCTATAGACCACACAACGAGGCTGCTAAGGCGCGGTTAGGAACGAGGCCAGCCGTTTGTGAGGTTTCACAACCATGAATCTGATGTCTCTATAAGTCGGTTCCATGGAAATGTTATTTCATGCTTTAGAATTATCTGCTCTTGCTTCCGCCCATCGACTACGTCATGTATATGGGCACTATGAAAATCACAATGACTGTGGATTATTCTACTTTAATTTCATGTTATTTTTCTGCGATTCATATAGTTGTTTGTTTAATGGAATAATATAAAGCCTGATACTCTGGCCTAATTCCAGGACCACAGCGAGATAAGAAAGGCGGAAGCTCTGTGGCAGGGCAATGATGTCTACCTGGGTTGTTTTACACAGCCAGATACGAGCCCTCTTTTCAACAAGCTTCTCCAGCTCTCCGACACGGAATCCAGCAGACTGACTCCCAAACTCTGCGCTTCGCTTTGCAGGTAACATGCCTTCTTTTTCTCATAATTTATTCCGAACGGACTGACGCCTCCCCATCTTGTTGTTTCAATGTGCCGCAGTGCAGAATTAGAGAATGTCATAAAATCTGGGTGGACTTACACTGCCGGACAAAAGAGTTGGGACACTTGCTGTGAAATTGATATTTGAGTTCTCTTGTTTTTTACATTTGCATACAGATAGCCATCCTATTGTCCATAAGTTGTATAAAACATGCCTTTACAATGTGTAATAACAACGAATGCCACATGTGTATCTAATGTCTGGATAAAAGATTTGAATTAGCATAGTCAAATTTGTAGCGTGACAAAATAGTTGGGACAGTGAACAAAATCTGTGCATACATTTATTCCCCTCAATATATTAATTTTTAAAGGATCAAATGAATAGAATCGCATCATCTAAGACCATTTAAGATTATTTTTGCACCATACATGGCAAGACAACGTTGTCTGAAATCAGAGACTTGATAGTTGAGCACCATCAAGAAAATCTGTCTTGTCGGGAGATAGCCGATCGAGTCAATTGCCCGAAGAGCACCGTAAACCGCATTCTGAAGCAGTACAAGGAGACCGGAAACAAGAAACCAAAAATGCAAATCGGAAGACCGTGAAAATGTGACAACAAAAAGGATCAACTCATTTGTTGCAAATCCAGGGCCAATCGTTTCTGACATCAACGGCCCCTCCCTGAATGGAGTGAATGTGTGAATGTCTCCAGTCGCACTATTCAATGTCGTCTATGCAAGGGGAATCTCTTTGGACGATTTGCCCAGAAAAAGCCATTGATCAGCAACAAGAACAGGCGCAGCCCCATAGCATGGGCAAGGCGCACAAAAACTGGACCAAAGTTCAATGGGCTTGATTTCTCTTTTCCGACGAAACGATGATCATGCGCATTCATAGTGCTGGCCGAGTATATGTTCAACATTACCATGGCGAAAAATACAATATAAAGTGCACCCGACCAACGGTACAGGCCAGAGGAGGATCGCTGATGGTCTGGGGGTGTATGAACACGGCGAGACCAGGCCCTTTCAAGTTGATCAGGGACAGAGCAACCGCCCAGACCTACTGAAATTTACTGAGGGATGTCGTCATCGACTACATCGATGAGAACATACAGTCACCGCCATCTTCCAGCATGACAATGCCCCCGATCCACACCGCCAGAGTCGTCACTTCCCTCACCACCCAACTAGGAATGGATGTCATGCGCTGGCCACCCAAAGTCTGGATCTCAACCCAATCGAAAATGCCTGGAAGCAGCTGAAGGTAAAGGTGGCCAAACACAAGAATGTCAACCAAGACCAGTTCTGGCAGGCCGTCGAGAAAAGCTGGCAGGAAATGACCAATTCCAACTGCCTTCATTTGGTCGAATCCATTCCCCGTCGTTGTCGAGAACTGATCGAAAATCATGGTTACGCCACCCACTACTAGTCAATTGATCATTTCCATGCATTTCTTCGATTGTAATTTGGAATGTTGAAAAATATTTATGGTTCTGCTCACTGTCCCAACTCTTTTGTCACGGTACAAATCGGACATTGCCGATTCAAATATTTTTTCCAGAGAATATGTAAACATATAGCATGTGTTGCTTTTATACATTGTAAAGGCATGTCTTGTGCATATAATAAACAATGTGATGGGTATTTAAATGCGTTTGTTAAAATGAAGGAGCTCAAATATCAATTTCAAAGCAAGTGTCCCAACTCTTTTGTCCGGCACTGTAAGTTCAAAAAAATATATAAGTTCCCAACACCGGTAAATATAATTTCCCCATCTTGGGCGATCTAAGAAGCTAGATGCAGTCAGTATGATATGACGTCATGCTTTCCATATCGTGACGATGAAGCGGTATCCTTAGTGCGCTCTCTAAACAATAAGTTAAAAAGTTACTATCTATACCATTAACATTTAATTCCTGTAGCTGACAACAGAGCTGTTTGTGCTCCAAGGGAGACAACCATCCAAATGATATTTTGTTTCTATAATTTTCTCAGTCAATGTATTTTTTTTACATTAATGATTCTTCAATAAATACCAAACAGCAAAACAAATTATCATCATTTTTGTATGTAATTTGAGAATAAATTTCGGGATCTTACACAAATTTTATCATGTCGGAAAGACCTTGGCTGACCCCACCCCGAACGGAAATGAACACTTCTGCTTGCTATGGTACTTACCTTATAACACTGTTTTGATATAATTTACCTGTTAGTAAATGGTAGCATTCTCTCAAAATTACTGCTCCGCTAAGCCAGCTTAATCAGAACTGTTAACGTGTATGAGGGATCGACTTGGCACAGATGGCACTAAATCTGGTGACTGCTGAAATTCTTCGACTTAATTAGGCAAACGCCACTGTTTAAATAAGTCTAACTAATTGATATTTAATGGCACCCTGTCGCTTTGAATCGGACCCTGTCGTCCACGCGATGTTACCGAAACACGGGGTCTAGATAGAGTGACCGTGGTGAGTGTTATGGCGACTGCAGAGAATTAATGGGGAGCAGGACTAATCTCTCCGCTGGCGGCCAAGTGGTTTAATAAACAGGTCCGCGCACACCAGTCCCACCAATTGTGCAGCGATGTTCTTCCATTGCTTTTCAGACACTTAAAATACGTTTATTCTGGGACGTTCAAAGGGCAGCTGTGTTACTGTGACAATCACCTGAACACGACATCCCAGACAGACGACAGGTAAGTTACCTGTCCTTCACTTTGCAGGGAGACACCCGAGCGATTTTAACGCGGGGATATTTGTGCGTGAAGTTTCTTTTGCTTTTAAAAGCAAAACAAAACAAACACAAAAAAAAAAAGATTTTTATTAAATATTTTATTTTAGCGTCTTAAAGCGGAACCTTCACAGAATTTCGGGGGAAATGGCAGCGTGACTTAAAGAATCATGGCGGAGTATTTGGAAGAAGAGAACTGTTTCAAGCGAGGGTTGTCACCGAAATAAAAAAAAACTACCGATGTGTTTACGCATTTTTAAAAAAAAAAAACATCTAGAACACCTATTGGTGTAGATGGACCACCCGACTCATGAACCTTGTAGGAATGAAATATTAAAAGGAAGTTGCCCACTATTTCCCTGATGCATCAGGAACCGGAAGTCGTCCATTGCATCCAACAAGCGGATCTACAGTCCATTTGAAAATCGTAATGTTTCTGTATATTCTGTCACGGAAGGAACTGTCTTGAAACAAATTTACAAAATAGCTTTCACTTAATTGTATTAGTAAACGAAACCATTCTTACTGACAGCAGTTAGACGGGAACTTCTAAAGCTTCATTCACATACGCAATTTGGAATCAAGTCAGAGTGCAAAACCGACGGTGAACAGACCCTGGGCGTCCTTGGACGGATAAGACTATCGTGCGGGTGCTTGCAATACTGGTAACGAGTCGGGCAGATTCGCACCGTAGTGTAAACGACAGACAACTTACTCTTCCACCTGTACTTTTATTTATTGCAGAGTTTGTGACATACCATGTGGTGGCAGTCAGCTGGAGACGTGCGGAGGATCATCAACTTTACACGTACTGGGACCTCACCCGGTTAACAGCGGTGTAGGGTACAACGGTGTAGCGGGTCAGTGTGTCCCCTGGTGTGTTACCTCGCACCGAGACACCGTCCAGGTGAGTAATATTATACCTTTAATAATATAAATTATACAAAAATATGAACTTTCAGTTATTAATTTTATTTCATTAGCCTTAATTATAATTTACTGCTAACTAGTTTTAGATTTAAAAATTTTAAGTTAAAAATCTGAATTAACTATAATAATTTAAACATACAAACAGTCCATCGTCTCTGTCATCCATACTCTCTCTCTGGCTCTCTTCAATCTCTCTCCTCGCTCTCACCTCGCTCTCCTCTCCTCTCTCTCTCCGCTCTCTCTCTCTCTGCCATCTCTCTCTACCTCGCTCCTCTCTCCTCTCTCTCGCTCTCTCTCTCGCTCATCTCTCCTCCTCTCTCTCTCTCACTTTGCTCTCTCTCCGTCGCATCACTCGCTCTCTCTCTCTCTCTCTCTCTCATCATCGTCTCTCTCTCTCTATCCTCTCCGTCATCTCTCGCATCACTCCCCTCTCGTCTCTCTCTGTCTACTAAATCGTCTCGTCTATCGTCTCTCGTCCCTCTCGTCTCTCCCTCTCTCATCTGATCTCTATACTCTCTCTCTCGCTTCTCTCTAATCGTCTCTCTCCTCTCTCCCTCCTTCTCCTCTCTCTCTCCTCCTCTCTCCTCTCATCTCTCCTCTTCTCTCTCTCTCTCTCTCTCTCCTCTCTCTATCGCTCTTATCTCACTCTCTACTCTCATCTGCATCTCTCTCTCTCTCTTCCTCACTCATTTGATCTGAGTTTTATAGTTTTATTATTATTTTATTTTATAATTTAGCAAAAGTGGGGCTACTGCAGTAAGACGGAGACCCGTACAACCTTACAGATGAAGTGCACGTGTCCAGCCGGCTTGGGAGGAGTGGCATGTAATATGGTGAGCAAAAATCTAGAGCAAGAATGAGTAGTTGAGCGAAAAGTATATTTTAAAATTAATTAATGTAAAAATATTACCATTTCTTGTCACTCAAAAATTGAGCAAAATTAATATAATATGGTCATGTGATTACAGAATACACCGGTCGTTCTCAGTTAAAAGTATAGTTCATCCACAGGCTTAATTAGGAACTGCCGGCGTTGTAACTGCTGACTCTTGAAACAGCTGGCCTCGGTTGTCTCCCCTGTCTTACAGAGATATCCCCCGTTTCACTCTGGTCATGCGCTGGTCTTCCTGCAGCGTCATTTGTGACCCTAACCTGACGCGCGAACCGGCGTTTACACCTCTTAACGAGAGCGATAAACACTGATAGAGGAACAACAACCGGGAGCTGCTCCCGCCAGCTGTTGAAAGGTTTTTATGGCTTTTAGCTGCGCGCTTAACGCCGTATGCGTTCTTGAACATTGGTGGTAGTGGACCGTACAGGCAGCAGGGGGCAGCACTGTCAGCGAGACAGGCGCGGAATCAGTTCCCCTCTCTTGTTCTATTCTCCAGGTCTGTTTGCCCGGGGCCTGGGGGAGAAACTGCCGCAACCGTTGCACCTGTAATAACACAAAACGATTATCTTGCGATCGGGTGGACGGCAGTTGCAAGTGCAACCAGGGTTTTAACGGGACTGACTGCGGGCAGACGATCTGTCCAACAGGGACCACAGGATACAGATGTCAAGGTAGAGTCCAGTAACAGCTGACTTTTTGCAATCGTAAATCAATTAGTTGCTGCCGCTTGAGCCAATCTGGCTTATACTTACCTCTGTGTTATTTCAGAGTGTGCGAGACCAGGGTTCTGGGCTGAGAACTGTAGTCACGTGTGTGACTGCAGCGGCGCACCCTGCGACACGCGTACTGGTCGGTGCCGGTGCCCGTCGGGAAGAAAAGGGGACCATTGTGAACAAGGTAATTAACTCCCCTTCAAAGCACGATATCAGCAGCGATAGCAATATGTTCGCGTACTCCCAGGTGTGTGTTCTACCAGTAGAAATTACTTGAGGAGACAAAAAGGAAAATAGTATAATTTAAATTTTTAAAAAAAAGTATTTAATTTACATAAGAAAATAATAAATCAATAAAGACATCTAACCCTGGATTATTGTAAATTAAAAATGAGTTAAGATTAACGAAAATGCAAACATAGAAAAAACTTTTTTTTTTTCCTGTAATAATGCAATATGTACGTACGTATAATGTGTGTGTGTGTGTGTGATTACTTTTTTAAAAATGCCCAGTAATCTTGAATAATCAAAGAATCGCTTTAATAAACAAAAGCATTCTAAAGCCAGAACAAACCTCTCAGTATTAGATCAGAAATCCCTTCGTCCAGTTTCGATGGCTGCCAATTTCTTCCTTGGTTATTTAACACTGTTGTTCCTGACGTCACATCCGGTTTCCAAGGACAGGAGCTGATAATCGTTTTTCCTTTGTCTTTTATGAGTAGTGCTCGTCATTATTGCGAAATCAAAATGATTTTGGTTTTAAATACAATTTGTTCTTTAATGTATAAATGAAGTTGAATTACATAATTCTAGGTCACTTTCCGATAAAACCGGAGAGCTTTCTTCAAAACCCTCTGCTAGGGTTGTTTACCTTACCTTACCTTCTCCTCCTTTCTGGCAGTGTGTCCCGCGGGATTTTACGGGGCTCTTTGCGCTCAGCGATGTCGATGCAGAAATAACACAACCTGCAACCCGGTGGACGGTAGCTGCGCCTGTCCACCCGGGTGGTTCGACGCCCACTGTGAACAGCGTGAGTACTGAAAGAGACGATGACTTTTCTTGTTCTCGGGTTACTGTTAGCATGACAAACATTCATTCGTTGGCCACTTTCCACTGTGTTTAACCAGGAGCAATTGGCTGTATACTTATAATTTTACGGTCAAACAATTTGTGAATAATGGAACATCAGAAATGAATTACTTTTTTAAACTTTCAGAAAAAAGTTGGAACTTGTATCCAATTTCCTTTTGAAACAAGCGTATCTGTATATTCGCTTACTGGTCTTACCGGGGCTTATTTCTCTTAGAGCAATAAATGATTTTCGGGAAGTATTTGTATGTCTTACAATTAAGAGAACAAAATCAAAGATCAACTGGGTGCATATTCATGATTTAATAAATTCTGTATCTTTAAAATTGCTTTCCTTTTCACGTCCGCGACGTATATTTATATAGTGTTAGAATTTCCATGTTCTGATCCCAAATACATCTGCTTACATTTGACGACGACAGCTTGTCCACCTGGATACCATGGGATACAGTGCAGTTCCACTTGTCCCTTATGTGACAATGCTCTACCCTGCCATCCCGTTACTGGTTATTGTACATGTGACCCAGGGCTCAAAGGAACCTTTTGTAACGAGAGTAAGTTGTCAGTCGAAATCGTTATTTCTTCATGCAAAATAAAAGCCAACCAATATTTCCCCATGTTCTAAAAACCTAATTCCTTTATAAATAACAATTTGTTGAATGTTTCACCTTTCCGTTTCTTATTGTTTTTTCTAAACTATTAATATTCTTTAATGATCAGAAAATCAAATTTTGACCAACTTCCGTTTGTTTTCTTGTTCTAAATTTTATCGGATCCCTGATGTTTATACGTCATATGTCCCACGTTATTTATCACCAGCTCCCTCACCTTCTGACTCCTTGATTTCTGTAGGCTGCGAGGCTGGGTCCAGTGGGGTGTCCTGTGCTGACAAGTGCCCGCCTAACTGTTTGCAGAACTGTTCACCTGAAACCGGACGATGCTGCCAGTGTCCGAACGGTGCAAGATGCACCTTTAATGTGAGTATTGGCAGGTAAACTGTTTTGTCCATGTAAATTTACCATGGAAAGCATAGTGTTTATCAGGTATTGAGCTCATCTGTGAGGTGTTTATAGACTGTTCTATACAATTAAAAAAGTAATTTCCCCTATATATCAGTAAACACGTTAACCCTGCATATGCTACATTTGCACCTCGAAATATTTAAAAATTGTATTCTTAAGCGCAGAGTTAGCCATAGGTCTGTGACAGTATATCTTCATTAATTTTACTCTTGTTAACCACAAATCCGTATTCCGTTATAGACCCACCAGTTTTTGCATTACGCCTGATTGACTTTGCAGCCAGTCTAACACAAGTTATGAATGTAACTTGTATGGAGGGGTAATGTTGTTAGATAAAATTCAATGAAAATAATCAGAAAAACGTTTGATAATGATAATTTATAACGTATGCTTATAGTGTTTCATACATTGTGCCAAGAAATAAAGATTGCCGCCTGTGCACAGTTTGTCAAAATAAATCTGTCAGTTTGTGAAATAAGCTGACATCTTAATTAAAGCAAAAATTAGTAGAATAACATTTTTAGATGTAAGTAAATAAAGTAAAAGTTATGATAACTAATTTAGACCGCTTTGTAACTATAGATAATGACGTTTTTATTAGAAAAACATTATAAAAAGTGTGTATAAAAATATACAAAAATATCCATTAAGCGGCTGGTTCACATTATAGAAGTTCCTGTTCTGTCTGTTTGCAGGGCACCTGTCTATGTTCTCCGGGCTACACTGGAACACACTGTGCCATCAGAATTAGAGTCTACAAACAAGGTATCAACTAGTTTTCTTTGGCTTTTGTATTTGTATATGGTCTCCTTTTAAAACTAAAAATTAGGTTTGTTTTTATCTTTTGTTAGAGTCCAAAAACTGGCGTACTATTTGAATGCTTTAGCCAAAGATGCGAACGAAAATCGGCTCAGTGACCGGGGGGCCCTGCGTGCACGTGACTCCTCCCTCTGCCAGAATAATGAGAAAAGCCATTGCTCGCCATCAGATGTCACAGTGGACACGGCAAAATTTGGCCAATCTTCAAGTGATCGCCAGATGCTATTTACTTCTAACATTTGGAAATTGAAATAATGACCTGGAATACTTCAGCGAATCTTAGCCCACATCAGCGCGAGACCCTGATTCTGCTTCGCTCGATATTTTACCTTCTTCAAGCAAAGATTTTTAGGGTTGTTCATCGGATACCAGAAATTTAGAAAGAAGTACTAACAAATCAATCAACAGAAAATTAGTGTGTTTATCTATAAACAAATGTTAAATCTTATGTACACATGTCTCCAACCGCTTTATTTATTCGAGATTGCGCAAAAGTCACTCATTCGTGTCTGAGCTTTAACCCCCCCTAACCACTAACAATCGAAATTAAGTTGTAATCATGCTACAGAGAAAAAGAAATTATTCAAAAACGTACTTTCACTTTTCTTTGTAGAAAACGAACTAACAACCGGCCAAATCGCAGGAATAATCGTTGGAAGTATAGCGTGCGTGGTGGTAATTGTCGTGATTACTGTATATTTAAGAAGATTGAAGACGGGAACGCTGGAGTTTGAAGGCGAAGTGACAATGGTAAAAACAGTCATTCCAATAGTAACTTGCGAAGCTATAAACGTAACATCGAAATTCTGCTGTCTGTCTTATTGAAACGGGGATGATTGACAGCTGCGTTACTCGGAACTAATCATCTCGAAATGTAAGCTTTCGTCAGTTATCACCAGTCTGCTGTTCAGGGAGCTAGAACTGCCACATAATCAGAACTTTTCGAACAACATAAATATTAATCTCTTCCTTGCGGTGGTTGGGGGCAACTGATCAGAAAATAAGGGAGTTTGGCAGCTCTCAGGCGATAGACCAACTTACCAAAAACTAACAGATCCGCCATGAAGAAAATCGAAGAGACGAAAAATATTTACCATAAATATTTGATTCTTTATTTTCCAGTATTATATTAAAATGCCACTTTTACAATTTGGACAAATCTTGTAAATTTTTTTCTTGGTTAAATTCGCTGATACTTGGTTTTTTTTTTTTTTCTTTTTGGTTACAGGGAGGTGTCAGACCAGTATCGGGATTCGATAACCCGCTAGTGAAGGAGTGATTTTCCTTGTTATCCTCCTCCAGGATGCCGTCAGTGAAAGATCGTGAAGAAAGGAAGGTTTCTGATTATTTAAAAAAATGGACACAAGCCAACTAAAAAAAAACAAACAGGGTGGAGTGAATACTTTCTATTTAAAAAAATAAATGGGTTTAAACGAAATGTTATTTTATTTCTAAGATTTTGTCTTTTTCATTCGAAATCCGGAGTGAATTTATTTACAAGAAAACGTCGTTAATTATCTTCAAAGGAGTCATGCTTAACTACGCCAACTAATTGGTTGCATATCTGTCTGCGAAGACATAAATGTTCCACTGTTTTGTTAATATATTCGGAAAAGATGGTGGAACAGAGGAAAACCGCTGCTCTGCGGAGGGGGGGTGGGGTAGATTCGCCTTCTTCAGAAGCTTGAATTTTTCCAGCTGTTCTTTGCCAGCTGACCTCGTGGTCATTTTTGGCCATTCAAGATTGCCTCAATTAAATAAAAATTAAGAGAAATGTTTTCGGATGGTAGCTATGCTGAAGGTGTCGTGGCCAGCAATTGACCATCACCGTTCAAGAGCTCCTAACGGTACCAAATTAGTAGCCACAACAGTCGGACCTTCCTGTATCACGAAATCCCAAAGAACACAACAAAGCAGGGTAAGAAGAACTTTCTCTCTCTTACTATTTCTATCCTGGAAAAGGACATCTCGTATTTAATATTCGTCACCACTTACGTGAGGAAAGAAATAATTTGCTCCTATCTCATTGAATTGAATCAAAAGTTGCTAAAATGATAAGGAATAAATTCTCAAACTCCTAACCGAAAGTAATAATTCTTGATGTATTGCTGTCAGTTGATTGAAAACAGTTTCCGTGTGGTGGTAGTGACTTCTAATTTTTAGTCTCCCCCCACCAAAAGATAACCATCCAGGTAGGCAGAATGAGGTAGACTGGAAGTGTTCCTTTTGGTCCTGGCTGGGTGAGAGCATGAAAACATTCTCAGGTACATAGTGAAGTCCACGGCCAGCCTGCATAGTCATTGCACAGATGTCCAGGGTTTATATCATGGCTCACAACCTGTCGTTTGTTATCTCTAAAAGCAGAACCTAGCATCTTCCTTTAAATCGGAAAAAACAACAAAAAAGGATCAATGAACGGGAACAATTTATTTCAAATTACCAGGACATAAGTTAAAAACGTTAACTCGGAGGAAACAGGCAAACAAATTATAGAATAAATTTATCGATAATGCAAAGCAGAGATTTAAATGGTCGACAGTGAAATACCGACTTACATCAAACCAACAACAGAACCCATATGGAGGTTGTATTAGAAATGAAAGACGATAAACAGAAAGCAGAATTGGTGGCGTTAAAAATAAAACAGGAAATCAATTAAAAAACGCAGTCTAATGTTATCATCAGGACTGATTCCAGTTATAAAGCTGAGAAACCATGGATATACGTCGAGCAGCTTCTGTCACATCATCTCTATAGTAAAGATGTAATCACTCACTGTACAGCTTGAGTCTGACATTTACCTGACTTCTAACGACTACTTATTATCTCGTTAATGAGTGAAAGTTTTCTGTATACACGGACTATGCCAAAATCTCTGCTTTGTTTTCATACGGATTGGCACTTCGTCCGTTGACGGCTCTGTTGTACTTACTCGTGTTCCTCGGTGCCCTTTGAAAGCGGATGCGAATAAAGTAAGAGTGGCACAAGTGACGGATGCGGTTACTCAACAATGGTCCGCCGGACACTATTCCAAAACACCTGCTCTCCCTGGGGATCGTCGGTGTACTCAATGTACGATTTTGACCTGATGTGAGCCAACAGCTCCATGGGGACATTCTCGACGGGAACCGACTTCAACATGACAATAACCACCAGTTCTCTGCCTGAGTGGATGCTCTCCAGACGGGCCATGTTGTACTCGTACTTGCACCAGTAGCTGCTCAAGAAGTCGCTGCTCAGTATGATGACAGTTTTTCGACTGTTTTTGATGGCGCTGATAATATTGTCAGCGATGGCTTCTCCAGCCAGGAAATCCCGATGGTGGATACAGAGCTTGAAGTTTTCCTGCTGCTCCAAACGCCTCCTCATGTCATTGATGACGAAAAATCGATCTTCATCCGCGTAGGAAATAAAAGCGTCGTAGACAAAATCTTCGTTGATCTGCGCCCTCTGTCCTCGGTATCGTTCCTTGACCACGTGATAAAAGTAGCGCAGGTTCCAGCGGTATCTATAGACGAGGCCACCGCTGATAACAGTGATGGCCGTTACTATCAGAGCCAACGTGCCTAGAATCAGTGGCAAGTAAGAGGAGCAGCGTTTGTCCAGACTCGTCACAATGTGTCCTAACTCTTTCAAAGACAATAATGTTTGGTTGGACATAGAACAAGTCATGTCCTCGAAGTCCTTAAAATGGGCAGAGGACCTTAAAAGCCAATGCAGAAAGTCACGTGTTTCACAAGTGCATCGTAAACGGTTCCTCATAAGATTCACGACAAGCTTGTTTCTACCCCACAACTCGTCCAAGTCTTCTCTGGTTCGCCTCGACAGATATGGTATTAGATTGTTGGAGACGTCAAGGTAACTTAGATTTTTCATGTGGTGAATGCTGAAGTTTAATAAACTCAGTTGATTGAAGCTCAGATCGAGAGATCGCATGTTTTTTCTGATTCGAAAATACATTGAAAGACAGGCGACTAATCCTGTTGTTGGAGATCTTCAGCTTTTCCAGGTTATATTGGTTTCTGAAAAACGTTCTCGAATCCATTGATGCTTGTTGGCAGTGAAATCCCGAGGAAATTGTCATGGATATACAGTTCACGAAGACCTGTAGCTGCGACAAAAAAATTCACTGACACAAAAGTACACATGTTATTACTAAGATCGAGTATTTCAATTTTGTCAATTCCTCTAATTGGACCTTCCCACGATGTGAAAATATTACCGGAAACATTTAAAAACTTTACTTTATTTTTTCCAAATGAAAAAGCAACTAACCTGTAGTTAAGTTTACATTCACGGTAGTCGATTTTCACTAAATTTTTAGGGATACTAATAATTATGAGTGGAGAATCAAAAACTGGCCAAGAGGTTAACTTGTGATGAAGGGCTTTTTCTCTACTTGAAAAACTATTAGTGGAGATGCTTCTTTTTTTAGTTGAGAATATATTTCGTTTATTCCTTCGTGATTGGTTTCGAGCAATATTCGGTATTGACTGGTACTTAGTGACAATAAGTTCTTTATGTGTTTCTCTCAAATGTTCGGTTTCTTTTACAGTTTCTTCAAATGCTGAATATCTCTTGTTCCCCATAATTTTATGCGTTCCAAACAAGAAACTCATGTCTATTTCTCTTAAATTTTCTAAGCTGGGTGACTCAAAAATGTATAATCCGTACGTAAATTTGTTGTCTTTCATGGATCCATATGTTATGGATTTGGGAAGAATGCTGCATACACCAGATTCCAAAAGTTCCAGTCGATTACTGTCTATTATCATTTCTTCAAGCAAAGTGTGTTGAAGGTTTGCAACGTGACTGACCTTGAGTTCTGTTCCTAGTCCAAAGGTTTTATAGAGGCCGCTGATATTGAGACTTCTAAGGCTGGTGTTGTTTCTTAAGCTGTACAGAGCTTCTCCCATAGATTCAAACCCCATTTTGCCATTAAAAGACATGTCCAGCGTCTGCAATGAACTCAGGTATCCAAATGACTGGTTGTGAATCCTCTCAACGTTACATTTACTGATGTTGAGCACCTGCACGTTGGGAGTGTGCTGAAAGGATAATTCGGGCACATAATACATGAGGCAGGTAATGGAGCTACCAGATAAATTAATAATGCGCAGCTTATTCAATTTGCTGTACCCCGGACCAAAAACCGTGTTGTTGGCCCCATCAAGATATAGGTTTCTAGCGATTCTAAATCTTTCAGCGCTTCGTCCAGATATCCTGTATAATTCATGACAGAACTCTTGACCAGTTCATTGAACCGAAGGTTGAGCGACTTCAGCAAAGTTAGTCCCTTGAAGGCGTCGACATGGACAGACTGCAGTTGGTTCTCATCAATTCGCAGGGCGATCAGCTCGGGTACATTGATGAACCCTCTGGCGGGAAGCTTCTTAATCTCATTTTTATTTAAGTTTATGACCGTAGTGTTGCGCGGGAATTTGCTAGGAAGTGCTGGCAGATTCTTGTTCGAACAGTCCACCATACAGCCTGAGTCCACGTCCATTGAACACTGGCACCGAGAAGGGCAGCCAATCTGGCAGCTCCCCGTCCGGGCTCCCTGTGATGTCAGCGCAGCGGTTAGGAGCAGCAAAACCATCCATTCAGCGACAGACATTATGGCCACCTACAAAACATTTCTTGGTTAATGGTTACTACAGTATACATTATCAAGAAACATATAACAACTACTACTTGTCTAAAGTGGGCCTAGCCCCAGATACAAGAGATAAATCATTATTATTGAAGAAAGGATTTCAATAATGTATATGGGTTTGCCTTAGAACATTTACCATCCGGCATCAATCTATTTTCACTATTTTCTTTGTTGTATTTCCATAAAATGTGTGTCGCCTGCCCATCGGTTACACTGCAGTACGATGTGTTGAGGGTTAGATTTTCATACTGTTCTGGCAAAGATGAATCACCTGAAGTTAGCGAAGGTTTTTACTAAATACCCCAGTTCTATCCCACATCTATGAGTAAAGAGCTGTAGTAGGATTTTCCCTCTCGTGACGAGTTCGGATGATAAGCTTTCTGTCCTTTTCCAGTGACTCTGAAGACCAGGTAAATCTACCTGAGAGTGGGGGAGGCGTAGCTAGGATAAGTTCTGCGCCCTCATCAGGGCAAAACGTCAACAACGATCTTCGATTACGAAAGGCGATTATATTATTGTTTATCTTCTCTAATCAATGGCCTGTGTATTTAAAGGGTTAAATATCTGATCTGTATGTGCGCAAGATTATTCACTTCCGTATAGTGGAGGGAAAACAGCACAGTTATTGGCAGGTACTCACAATTCGCATTTATTTTTGGGATGGTCCAATATGAGAAAATGAGAACAGGAAATCGGGCCACGACGGCTTCAAGGTCATCTCTCCTTAATGAGCCGTGAAAATAAACAACACATCAACTTCTTTTTCGTAATTTGTCCAGTATCAAAACACATCCCCCCCGACTAATAAAGGAAGTGACTTTTAAATGTTTGTTCTTTTCTAAAACCTTACTCTATGGCAGTGTTAGCAAAAACCACAACCGACAGAGAAGGTTAGCAGTGACGTTTAAAGATGGTCAGTCTTCTCAGAAATAATCCACTTTTAAATACCCAGCAGGTGCTCGACATAATCACCTGTGCGGTCGGATCATCTCTCATATCATCTACAGCGTGTAGAGAAGCAGGTGTCCTGTATATCAGATCATCAAAAGTGGTTAGCTGCTCGTTCGGTTCTTTACGGTGATCCTCATCGTTTGCTTTTTATTTCTAAACTAAGAAGCCATAATTGGCGTTCAAAGGAGTCCATTTCTAGGCTTTGTGGGGTTCACGTAAAACCCTACTATCAGTTCAGCGTCTCTTTGCCACGGTCGTGAACACTTTGTCAAATACCAGCAGGAGACCATTCCGCCAATTGAATATTTATCGACAACCTAATCGCCCTTCGATTAGCGCCCATTCTTATTAACATCGATACTAGTTGCACGTACACAGACCGCTACAGCGAATCTGTCCTCCTGTACAGTTACGCATCGGGTGACGTGACAGCAAGGCTTTTCCATGTTAATTGGTCAACGATTAACCTGTCGGTGAAGCTTGCAGACAGTTAGCATTCCTTCCACTATCTGTTGAACCGAGCAAAGTAACAGCCATTATCGTTATTATCGTCCCCCAGTCTGCTGTCTGGCATACAAAAGCAGTGAATAACGCTTCGCCTGAACACAGCAGATGGTCTTTACATCCAGTGGTATTACTGATGGTCAGGGCGAAATTCTGTGGGTACGGCGACCGTGGAAGAGCAGTTTCGCCCATAAACTGACAAGTGACGTGATATAGAACAACTAAGATCGCCAAAGATCGATGGCAATCGGGCGTGAAGGCGGTATTAACCCTGCCATTGGTGTATAAACATCCCACGTGATTTCCCTATTTGCATCTGCTCGAAAAATAGGCCGATCTATTTGAGAGGTTGGTTGTTACTGCAGACTACCGCAGGTTATGGATGAATGAACTCACTTGCTTTTTGGTGGCCTTCGGATCCGTAATTAAAAGCACGAGACTCCAGGATATATTATACATATAAAAAATATAAAAACAACAGCTACTAAATATTTTCCACAGAAGAATTAGTCCGCTTTTTGTATTCGTTCAACTTAACTTGGGAATTTTATTTAATAATCAGCCCGGAAACGAGTCGGAACTTCGTAGAAAATGAGACGAAGCGAACCATGGACCGACTGTCTGAGAAATGGTTGTGTGAGACAGCCTTAAGAGGTAGACACACACCATCCTCCGTGTATTCATCGAGGCAGCAGTAGCAATCTCTGAGTAAGGGTGTGGTTTGAAAACAACTGATGGATCTGTTTTCTCCTCCACTAGCTGTCTCTTAACTACATATCCATAATTTTAAAAGAATATCTCAGCTATTCAGTTTCTTCACGGATTGACCCAGAGACTCGGCTGGATAGCGACGCATCCCTAACATCACACAGTCCTCTTTCTTCATCGAACGGCATTCACAAGACCTGCATTTCTGTTGGCACAAATGTAGACATGGGTTCTGTTTTTATTCAAAGGCATCTGCACATCCAGCTGTCCCCCTAGAAAGAATGATTCTGTAGACTCGTATTTTTCTTAACGGCAACCCCCCCCTTGATATTTTATTTGCTCATGTAAATAACACATTGGATGTAGGTGCTTGGTTCCTGTACGACTGTCCACTGTAAGGAGCCTCTATAGTATTGATGACGGCGGTGGCTCGATGTCTATTCAGTTCCCTTTACGAGAAAAAAGAATGACAGCTTTGAATTGTGATATCCTCGTTCATTGCTACTGTTTCTAGCGCTGCAGGTTGGTACTAACCTTGGCTACTATAAGCGCTTGACTGCCATTCTTTGTCGGTTACTCCTCCGTTCTTCTTCTTCTGTCCGGTAACTGAGCTCACGTACTGGACAGAATCGTTTTCTTCACTCCAGCCGTAGCCGATGAAAAGTCAAAAATACAACTTCCGGCTTTTGCACAAGCGAGCTGCCCTCGTGTACAGTCTGAACAGACATTTTTGATTAGATTCTTGCTCACAAACTAATGTTGATTATTTGTGTTAACAAATAATTTTACACATACCTTTTTACGTAGTAACTTCTACTTTCAATGTAATACAATATAAAATGGCGTGGTGTTATATTCATGCGTTACTCTTTTCACATTAAAATAAAAACGTTAACTGTAGTTTACGTTAAAAGCATATTCTATGTTGTATTGTGGCTAGCCAAATAATTTTGAAAACCCCAATGCTGTTGGACATATTTGAAGTTGCGATCAAAGATTTCTGATGTACTTAATGGTTGCTACGAGTTGAGCTCCGCCATTTCTAGCCTGAACTCAACTGACTGCACCCGTTTGCGATTGTGCAGTGAATGGCCGGGAGACAGGACAGTCCCCTTTAATTCATCCTACGTCCTGAATATTTACAGGTATCCAAATAGTCTGCATTTCCTACACCGTCAATAAAGATCATTAATATTAACAACAGCAAAGAAAACCTACAGTAGGTAGTGACTTACCATCCACTAGGTGCAGCGCTAATTCAGGCTGCCAGAGCTGTTTCAGCAAACGGATGACTTCCTATTTATAGAGTACAGAGGTCAAGGTCTATTTACTTATCTTAACAACTCAGTTTATATAGCCCAACTTACAATTATTTCCGTAAAGCTGGCCTAGCTAAACCAGTTTATTCCATTCGCTGGTGTTACAGATTTTTCGGGACGAATAAAACACAGAAATAGAAATTATTCTTTAGTGTTTTTTACGCATGAAAAACAGCTTTCAAGAAGATAAATCACTAAACAGCGGAAACAGAGGCTGGGTCTGCAGCAAGAGTCGATTCTAGTGCAAGATTTCTGAAGATGGGAATCAAATTATAAAAAGAGTCGACGGAAGATGGTCAGTGAAAGAGGGGTAAATAAGGAAGTGTAAGATTCTCTGCTCATTAGAATAAGAAAAGTAACCTTTCTGAGAAAACAAGAACAAACACAAACATGTAAGTAATAGAGCGCATAAAGTGAAGTCTCTCTCTCTCTCTCTCTCTCTCTCTCTCTCTCTCTCTCTCTCTCTCTCTCTCTCTCTCTCTCTCTCTCTCTCTCTCTCTCTCTCTCTCTCTCTCTCTCTCTCTCTCGGACAGACCGTCAACCATAAATAAGCCAGAAGCGGGCAAACATTTGGTCATAAAAGAATTACTCTAAATAGAGACAGTAATAGAAGTAATTATGGAAAGAGAGGGAAAACTAGGTATAAAATGTAAATAACGCTGGACAATTTCACATCGCGTGTGTAGAATTAACATTCTCCGTATTAAAGTCACCTGTTGATGAAGAGGACAACGTTCGGCCATCGTCGTCGTCAAACCAATGAGAAAAAATGCCCCACGGGAAGAAAGGTTATAAACGTATAGGCACTGATATCAATGTACTGTCCTTAATATGCATTTAATTCTGTAGCTGCCCGAAAGAAACATATCACAGGACAAGCGAATAGAAATCAATGACTTAGTTTGCGATGGCTGCTTCACGCAAGAAGAAGATGTCGACTTCATGTCACGACAGGAGCTGTAAGCAAGACTGCGAGGAGGATTTGCGATACTGGAGCTGTTGGCAACGGATCCAGACGAGAGAAGAAATCCAAACTTTCAATAGGGGGCGTTAAGTACCCCGAGTGTTTTCCAAGAGCAGTAAGATACACTGTAAGCCGGTCTTAATTGAGGGGTAGCTGCCTAGAAACCTCTGCAAAGAAGAAAAACCAAACGGCAAAAGGTTTAAATTGACAGCTGAAATGAAGCACTGAGATGACCAAACCTGAAGGTCCAGGCAGGTGCTCAATCATCACGCCATTCTCCTAAGAATACCTTAGTGGGCATCATGTCGTCTTCCAACATGTCAATAAGCCCAAACACACAGAAAATCTGGAGAAAATCTAGGGCGTAAAGAGGCTACTGTAACACTCACAAAGATGCCTTGGCGCGCTCAAGGTCCTAATACCAGCATCATTGAAGCCACGTGGGATATATGGCTGCTGAGAAAGTCAAACGGCCACCAATCGATCTTCCCGTGGATTGCGAAAAGTGCTGCAGGATATTCTGTACATTTCACTGTCATACATCAGTAACCAGGATGGGAGCATGGAAGCAAGATGGGAAGCCCTAGATAATGCTAGGGGCTCACTTTCGGAATATTGATGCAATGTACAGCGTATTCATTTCTTATATATTTTGTAATAATGTATTGTGTATGTATTCATATCCATCTCTCAGTTGCATACTCGTCAATTGTGCATAACTTGCATGTGTTTCGACATTCAGTTCCAATTCTACGTTTACACAGATTTTAAACTGCGTAACCTGTAAATTGACTTATTTATGTGACAGTTAAAGTCGACTGGGTGTCTAAGGCCTCCACTGCTATGTTAAAGCAAAGTTATCCATTGTAGTACAGTGGTTAGAGGAAAATGCTCCTAAAGTCTACGAATGGATGTGGAGACTTTTGAAGACATTGTATAATTTCTATAGAAATATATTTACGCGAATGTGTGGAAAACTTTTAATATCTTCGCCTATACAGAAATAAACATACTGTTTAATACAGATTGACGAAGTCACCGCTAATAGTTCTCTCACTGCTAGATTTCTGTAGACATTTATTTTGTGCTCTCCTCGCATCTGCTCTGATTTTCGTCCCTTCGTTCAGTTAATCACAAGAGGAACTTTACCCGTTCAGCTGGCGATTCTTGTCTCTCGATTCTTGCTGTCCTGCGGGTTCTTACTCGCCTAAGTAGCTGCAGTTGAAAAGAGGACGCGGGAGCCTGACCCAACATATGGATTTGCTTGCGATCCAAACAACGAACGAAACTACTCAATCATAACCGAAAGGATGTAAAACGTCAAATGCCGCCCTTCGCTCGCTGCTTGATTTTGTACGTGCGGTTCGATTTATGGAGATCATTCAGGCCACTTTCCTGGTTTACAATTCGATGATCCTGGGTTTGTTAGCATCTTCCGCAAGGATAACTATAAGATGGAGCAAAGTCGACATTAGGAGTACGATTCTTTACGTTTCCGGATGTATGAAAGGTATAAATGCCTCGTCTCGACCATCACCGGTCCAGCCATTGACAAGAGGAATGTCAACTAATTGCAAAGCACATTCCCTTTTACTGCCACGGAATCCCTTTTTTGGTTCTAAGGCTCTCTTCTCTACCGAGCCCTGTGGTTCTAGTCTCCTTTCCTTACCCGTGTACGCTTGGCCTTCGAGGAGGTAGAATGTTCTCGGGTCGTATACTGATTACATTGGGTGTCTGCTTAACAGGTGACTCGTTTGTTTTGTTTCTTTACTTTGAGAAATACGGTGAAGATGAGACGCCGGAAACCTTGGCAAGATATAGAACTACTTATTGAGTACTTCACCCCCTGAACTTCTGGCTTCTGGAAAAGGGGCAGAGGTAATGAGGTTGGCCTGAGAGAAGAATGTCCAAAATGTTCCGGCGCAGCTAGAAATCCGTCTGTTTCGACTTATTGTGTTTTTCTTTGTTTAATTAGTTTTATCTTAACTGAGCGAGAAATAGGCGTAGTCTTCCCCTTAACAGTAAACTATTGAGTTGGTTTTCTTTAAAAGTAGTGGAGTTTTTTAATAGAATGCTGTCTTTTGGAGTTATCTTCCAAAGAAACCCGTCTGCCTCGCTCTTTCCAACTCTCGCTGTTCGTAACATTATTATCGGGTATCCAGATTGAGGTCCTATCGCCCGACCAGCAGCCAGCAGCTAACTCCGCTACATAGCTGATAAAAGTAAAGTACTGAACAATAAATCGACATCGATAAACAGTTTATACAATTCAAAAATAATTCTCCATATATTTCTGTAAACACGTTAACCCTATGTATGCCACATTCTCAGGTACATAGTGAAGTCCACGGCCAACCTGCATAGTCATTGCACAGATGTCCAGGGTTTATATCATGGCTCACAACCTGTCGTTTGTTATCTCTAAAAGCAGAACGTAGCATCTTCCTTTAAGTCGGAAAAAACAACAAAAAAGGATCAATGTACGGGAACAATTTATTTCAAATTACCAGGACATAAGTTAAAAACGTTAACTCGGAGGAAACAGGCAAACAAATTATAGAATAAATTTATCGATAATGCAAAGCAGAGATTTAAATGGTCGGCAGTGAAATACCGACTTACATCAAACCAACAACAAAACCATATGGAGGTTGTATTAGAAATGAAAGACGATAAACAGAAAGCAGAATTGGTGGCGTTAAAAAATAAAACAGGAAATCAATTAAAAAACGCAGTCTAATGTTATCATCAGGACTGATTCCAGTTATAAAGCTGAGAAACCATGGATATACGTCGAGCAGCTTCTGTCACACATCATCTCTATAGTAAAGATGTAATCACTCACTGTACAGCTTGAGTCTGACATTTACCTGACTTCTAACGACTACTTATTATCTCGTTAATGAGTGAAAGTTTTCTGTATACACGGACTATGCCAAAATCTCTGCTTTGTTTTCATACGGATTGGCACCTCGTCCGTTGACGGCTCTGTTGTACTTACTCGTGTTCCTCGGTGCCCTTTGAAAGCGGATGCGAATAAAGTAAGAGTGGCACAAGTGACGGATGCGGTTACTCAACAATGGTCCGCCGGACACTATTCCAAAACACCTGCTCTCCCTGGGGATCGTCGGTGTACTCAATGTACGATTTTGACCTGATGTGAGCCAACAGCTCCATGGGGACATTCTCGACGGGAACCGACTTCAACATGACAATAACCACCAGTTCTCTGCCTGAGTGGATGCTCTCCAGACGGGCCATGTTGTACTCGTACTTACACCAGTAGCTGCTCAAGAAGTCGCTGCTCAGTATGATGACAGTTTTTCGACTGTTTTTGATGGCGCTGATAATATTGTCAGCGATGGCTTCTCCAGCCAGGAAATCCCGATGGTGGATACAGAGCTTGAAGTTTTCCTGCTGCTCCAAACGCCTCCTCATCTCATTGATGACGAAAAATCGATCTTCATCCGCGTAGGAAATAAAAGCGTCGTAGACAAAGTCTTCGTTGATCTGCGCCCTCTGTCCTCGGTATCGTTCCTTGACCACGTGATAAAAGTAGCGCAGGTTCCAGCGGTATCTATAGACGAGGCCACCGCTGATAACAGTGATGGCCGTTACTATCAGAGCCAGCGTGCCTAGAATCAGTGGCAAGTAAGAGGAGCAGCGTTTGTCCAGACTCGTCACAATGTGTCCTAACTCTTTCAAAGACAATACTGTTTGGTTGGACATAGAACAAGTCATGTCCTCGAAGTCCTTAAAATGGGCAGAGGACCTTAAAAGCCAATGCAGAAAGTCACGTGTTTCACAAGTGCATCGTAAACGGTTCCTCATAAGATTCACGACAAGCTTGTTTCTACCCCACAACTCGTCCAAGTCTTCTCTGGTTCGCCTCGACAGATATGGTATTAGATTGTTGGAGACGTCAAGGTAACTTAGATTTTTCATGTGGTGAATGCTGAAGTTTAATAAACTCAGTTGATTGAAGCTCAGATCGAGAGATCGCATGTTTTTCTGATTCGAAAATACATTGAAAGACAGGCGACTAATCCTGTTGTTGGAGATCTTCAGCTTTTCCAGGTTATATTGGTTTCTGAAAACGTTCTCGAATCCATTGATGCTTGTTGGCAGTGAAATCCCGAGCAAATTGTCATGGATATACAGTTCACGAAGACCTGTAGCTGCGACAAAAAAATTCACTGACACAAAAGTACACATGTTATTACTAAGATCGAGTATTTCAATTTTGTCAATTCCTCTAATTGGACCTTCCCACGATGTGAAAATATTACCGGAAACATTTAAAAACTTTACTTTATTTGTACTACATGAAAAAGCAACTAACCTGTAGTTAAGTTTACATTCACGGTAGTCGATTTTCACTAAATTTTTAGGGATACTAATACTTATGAGTGGAGAATCAAAAACCGGCCAAGGGGTTAACTTGTGATGAAGGGCTTTTTCTCTACTTGAAAAACTATTAGTGGAGATGCTTCTTTTTTTAGTTGAGAATATATTTCGTTTATTCCTTCGTGATTGGTTTCGAGCAATATTCGATAATGACTGGTACTTAGTGAAAATAAGTTCTTTATGTGTTTCTCTCAAATGTTCGGTTTCTTTTACAGTTTCTTCAAATGCTGAATATCTCTTGTTCCCCATAATTTTATGCGTTCCAAACAAGAAACTCATGTCTATTTCTCTTAAATTTTCTAAGCTGGGTGACTCTAAAATGTATGATCCGTACGTAAATCTGTTGTCTTTGATGGATCCATATGTTATGGATTTGGGAAGAATGCTGCATACTCCAGATTCCAAAAGTTCCAGTCGATTACTGTCTAGTATCAATTCTTTAAGCAAAGTGTGTTGAAGGTTTGCCACGTGACTGACCTTGAGTTCTGTTCCTAGTCCAAAGGTTTCATAGAGGCCGCTTATATTGAGACTTCTAAGGCTGGTGTTGTTTCTTAAGCTGTACAGAGCTTCTCCCATAGATTCAAATCCCATTTTGCCATTAAAAGACATGTCCAGCGTCTGCAATGAACTCAGGTATCCAAATGACTGGTTGTGAATCCTCTCAACGTTACATTTACTGATGTTGAGCACCTGCACGTTGGGAGTGTGCTGAAAGGATAATTCGGGCACATAATACATGAGGCAGGTAATGGAGCTACCAGATAAATTAATAATGCGCAGCTTATTCAATTTGCTGTACCCCGGACCAAAAACCGTGTTGTTGGCCCCATCAAGATATAGGATTTCTAGCGATTCTAAATCTTTCAGCGTTTCGTCCAGATATCCTGTATAATTCATGACAGAACTCTTGACCAGTTCATTGAACCGAAGGTTGAGCGACTTCAGCAAAGTTAGTCCCTTGAAGGCGTCGACATGGACAGACTGCAGTTGGTTCTCATCAATTCGCAGGGCGATCAGCTCGGGTACATTGATGAACCCTCTGGCGGGAAGCTTCTTAATCTCATTGTTATGTAAGTTTATGACCGTAGTGTTGCGCGGGAATTTGCTAGGAAGTGCTGGCAGATTGTTGTTCGAACAGTCCACCATACAGCCTGAGTCCACGTCCATTGAACACTGGCACCGAGAAGGGCAGCCAATCTGGCAGCTCCCGGTCCGGGCTCCCTGTGATGTCAGCGCAGCGGTTAGGAGCAGCAAAACCATCCATTCAGCGACAGACATTATGGCCACCTACAAAACATTTCTTGGTTAATGGTTACTAAAGTATACATTATCAAGAAACATATAACAACTACTGCTTGTCTAAAGTGGGCCTAGCCCCAGATACAAGAGATAAATCATTATTATTGAAGAAAGGATTTCAATAATGTATTTGGGGTTGCCTGAGAACATTTACCATCCGGCATCAATCTATTTTCACTATTTTCTTTGTTGTATTTCCATAAAAAGTGTGTCGCCGCCCCATCGGTTACACTGCAGTACGATGTGTTGAGGGTTAGATTTTTCATACTGTTCTGGCAAAGATGAATCACCTGAAGTAGCGAGTTTTTTTACTAAATACCCCAGTTCTATCCCACATCTATGAGTAAAGAGCTGTAGTAGGATTTTCCCTCTCGTGACGAGTTCGGATGATAAGCTTTCTGTCCTTTTCCAGTGACTCTGAAGACCAGGTAAATCTACCTGAGAGTGGGTGAGGCGTAGCTAGGATAAGTTCTGCGCCCTCATCAGGGCATAACGTCAACAACGATCTTCGATTACGAAAGGCGATTATATTATAGTTTATCTTCTCTAATCAATGGCCTGTGTATTTAAAGGGTTAAATATCTGATCTGTATGTGCGCAAGATTATTCACTTCCGTATAGTGGAGGGAAAACAGTACAGTTATTGGAAGGTACTCAAATTCGCATTTATTTTTGGATGGTCAATATGAGAAAATGAGAACAGGAAAATCGGGCCACGACGGCTTCAAGGTCATCTCTCCTTAATGAGCCGTGAAAATAAACAACACATCAACTTCTTTTTCGTAATTTGTCCCGTATCAAAACACATCTCCCCCCCCGACTAATAAAGGAAGTGACTTTTAAATATTTGTTCTTTTCTAAAACCTTACTCTATGGCAGTGTTAGCAAAAAAGACAACCGACAGAGAAGGCTAGCAGTGACGTTTAAAGATGGTCAGTCTTCTCAGAAATAATCCACTTTTAAATACCCAGCAGGTGCTCGACATAATCACCTGTGCGGTCGGATCATCTCTCATATCATCTACAGCGTGTAGAGAAGCAGGTGTCCTGTATATCAGATCATCAAAAGTGGTTAGCTGCTCGTTCGGTTCTTTACGGTGATCCTCATCGTTTGCTTTTTATTTCTAAACTAAGAAGCCATAATTGGCGCTCAAAGGAGTCCATTTCTAGGCTTTGTAGGGTTCACGTAAAACCCTACTATCAGTTCAGCGTCTTTCTGCCACGGTCGTGAACACTTTGTCAAATACCAGCAGGAGACCATTCCGCCAACTGAATATTTATCGACAACCTAATCGTCCTTCAATTAGCGCCCATTCTTATTAACATCGATACTAGTTGCACGTACACAGACCGCTACAGCGAATCTGTCCTCCTGTACAGTTACGCATCGGGTGACGTGACAGCAAGGCTTTTCCATGTTAATTGGTCAACGATTAACCTGTCGGTGAAGCTTGCAGACAGTTAGCATTCCTTCCACTATCTGTTGAACCGAGCAAAGTAACAGCCATTATCGTTATTATCGTCCCCCAGTCTGCTGTCTGGCATACAAAAGCAGTGAATAACGCTTCGCCAGAACACAGCAGATGGTGTTTACATCCAGTGGTATTACTGATGGTCAGGGCGAAATTCTGTGGGTTCGGAGATCGTGGAAGAGCAGTTTCGCCCATAAACTGACAAGTGACGTGATATAGATCAACTAAGATCGCCAAAGATCGATGGCAATCGGACGTGAAGGCGGTATTAACCCTGCCATTGGTGTATAAACATCCCACGTGATTTCCTTATTTGCATCTGCTCGAAAAATAGGCCGATCTATTTGAGAGGTTGGTTGTTACTGCAGACTACCGCAGGTTATGGATGAATGAACTCGCTTGCTTTTTGGTGGCCTTCGGATCCGTAATTAAAAGCACGAGACTCCAGGATATATTATACATATAAAAACAACAGCTACTAAATATTTTCCACAGAAGAATTAGTCCGCTTTTTGTATTCGTTCAACTTAACTTGGGAATTTTATTTAATAATCAGCCTGGAAACGAGTCGGAACTTCGTAGAAAATGAGACGAAGCGAACCATGGACCGACTGTCTGAGAAATGGTTGTGTGAGACAGCCTTAAGAGGTAGACACACACCATCCTCCGTGTATTCATCGAGGCAGCAGTAGCAATCTCTGAGTAAGGGTGTGGTTTGAAAACAACTGATAGATCTGTTTTCTCCGTCACTAACTGTCTCTTAAATACATATCCATAATTTAAAAAGAATATCTCAGCTATTCAGTTTCTTCACGGATTGACCCAGAGACTCGGCTGGATAGCGACGCATCCCTAACATCACACAGTCCTCTTTCTTCATCGAACGGCATTCACAAGACCTGCATTTCTGTTGGCACAAATGTAGACATGGGTTCTGTTTTTATTCAAAGGCATCTGCACATCCAGCTGTCCCAGTAGAAAGAATGATTCTGTAGTCTCGTATTTTTCTTAACGGCAACCCCCCCTTGATATTTTATTTGCTCATGTAAATAACACATTGGATGTAGGTGCTTGGTTCCTGTACGACTGTCCACTGTAAGGAGCCTCTATAGTATTGATGACGGGGGTGGTTCGATGTCTATAGTTCCCTTTACGAGAAAAAAGAATGACAGCTTTGAATTGTGATATCCTCGTTCATTGCTACTGTTTCTAGCGCTGCAGGTTGGTACTAACCTTGGCTACTATAAGCGCTTGACTGCCATTCTTTGTCGGTTACTCCCTCCGTTTCTTCTTCTGTCCGGTAACTGAGCTCACGTACTGGACAGAATCGTTTTTCTCTTCACTCCAGCCGTAGCCGATGAAAAGTCAAAATACAACTTCCGGCTTTTGCACAAGCGAGCTGCCCTCGTGTACAGTCTGAACAGACATTTTTGATTAGATTCTTGCTCACAAACTAATGTTGATTATTTGTGTTAACAAATAATTTTACACATACCTTTTTACGTAGTAACTTCTACTTTCAATGTAATACAATATAAAATGGCGTGGTGTTATATATTCATGCGTTACTCTTTTCACATTAAAATAAAAACGTTAACTGTAGTTTACGTTAAAAGCATATTCTTCTATGTTGTATTGTGGCTAGCAAATAATTTTGCAAACCCAATGCTGTTTGGACATATTTGAAGTTGCGATCAAATTTCTGATGTACTTAATGGTTGCTACGAGTTTGCTCCTCCGCCATTTCTAGCCTGAACTCAACTGACTGCACCCGTTTGCGATTGTGCAGTGAATGGCCGGGAGACAGGACAGTCCCCTTTAATTCATCCTACGTCCTGAATATTTACAGGTATCCAAATAGTCTGCATTTCCTACACCGTCAATAAGATCATTAATATTAACAACAGCAAAGAAAAACCTACAGTAGGTTGTGACTTACCATCCACTAGGTGCAGCGCTAATTCAGGTTGCCAGAGCTGTTTCAACAAAGGGCTGACTCCCTATTTATAGAGTACAGAGGTCAAGGCCATTTACTTATCCTAACAACGTCAGTTTATATAGCCCATCTTACAATTATTTTTCCGTAAAGTGGCCTAGCTAAACAAGTTTATTCCATTCGCTGTGTTACAAGATTTTTCGGGACGAATAAAACACACAAAATAGAATTATTCTTTAGTGTTTTTTTTGTGTTTACGCATGAAAAACAGCTTTCAAGAAGATAAATCACTAAACAGCGGAAACAGAGGCTGGGTCTGCAG
>JACATO010002065.1:0-20550 GCA_018389105.1 Nautilus pompilius
GAGGAGAGCGAAAAGCTGAAAGGTTAAACCTGATCAGAGCCGAATCAGATCGATCGATCGATCGATTACCGAAGCGCTCTTCCCCCTCTTTTCTCTTACCTTTGATGTTTCCGGTTTTTTAAAAAAAATGTATATTCACCTGAACGAACAGAGGCGATCAAAGGGGGGGGGAAAGGAGTGATGGATCCACCCCATTTATCTCCACCAAAACTACCTCCGATCTTTTCTCCATCTGCGGAATGTCATTTTGAAGAACTTGGCCCTTTCTTCTCGCCCGGTATTTGTTATGTAGCCACGCATCGCACGGGTAGAAATCTCCAAAACCCTACTGTGTGTGTATATGGGGGGCGGCGGGCGGGCGAGGGCGCAGTTTGTAGGGAGAAAGAAGGGGGTAGGAGAATGACTTTGCAGGTGTTGATTTATTACATATTAGTGTGTTTCGAAGAAAGCGTGGCTGCACCCTTGTCATCAAAAGCATCCGTGGGAGGGTATTTCAGTGACCGCCAGTGTATAGCATATCTCTTGACGTACAGAATGTGAAAGGGTTAATTAAAGGATTCCATCGTTTGCGCCTCTGCCAAACCGGTTTGTGAGTTTTTTGTTTTTTTGTTTTATTTCCAAAATTCCCCACCACAGCGCCATCTGCTAACCAGGGGAGGCAACCTACAAAAAAAGAAAACAACATGTATCGTCATTTAAAAAAAAAAAAAAGGTATAATATAAACAACCAAAACTACCGTTTATTATGAGTGTGCGTGCGTGCGGCTCCATTCTTCTACCCTTATAAAACAGAAGTGGTCTCGGGGGCCGCTCCCACCCAGGGACGGTCGGCCAACAGGAAGCGGCGCGATCTTCCGCACCATTAGTGATGGCGCAGCAGAAATAAAATCGCGATACATCAAGCGAATATTGCAGCGAGGAGATTCGCTGATAGGCCGTCAGGGGCGGTAATGCGGACCAGATGTCATCGGAAAGTAGACTCAGAGCCGTTGGGGGGGGGGGAAGGAGGAGAGATCTCCCATCGCAGCCGCCAGGAGGATGTCCCCGGGGGCGGGGGCACGCGCACGTCCGCGCGCTGCGTCAGGTGATTTAAGGAGGCACACGGTTGTCTGTGCGCGTCTACCGACCCCCCGTTAACTAGATCTCCTCTCCTCCTTCAGGTAGACAAACTGGGTCGAGCGCGGTTATAATATAATCACATCTTCATCGGTTCGAATCCCACCGCTGGAACTCCGCATATCGTTTTTTTTTTTTTTTTTTTGTTTTTAAATGACTGAAAGCCGACATTTACTTTCCAGTTATCTCCCCTAGATTTCTTGCTGTCTGTGCGATCCCGAGTTCGGCATTCCACAACACCCGATTAAACGAATCCTTTCGCTCAGGAAGAATCGGATTCCAACCGGTATTATTTGAGACAGCCCCGGGTCTGTTATCCGCTATGTCTAAAGTTTAAAACAATTTAGAAAAGAGAGAGAGAGAAATAGAAAGATGGAGAGAGAGAGATGGAAGAGAAAGACAAATAGAGAGATGGAAGAGAGAGAAATAGAGAGATGGAGAGAGAGATGAAGAGGAGAGATGGAAGAGAGAGATAGCATAGAAAAGACAAATAGAGAGATGGAAAGAGAGAGAGAAAATAGAGAGATGGAGAGAGAGATGGAAGAGAAGAGAGAAATAGAGAGATGGCGAGAGAGAGAGCTGTCAGATTCTGAGATGGAAGAGAGAGATGGAAGAGAAAGACAAGATAGAGAGATGGACGAGAGAGCGAGAACGAGCGATGGAGAGAATGATGAGCGGGGGCTAACTGTGTAGAAGTTGTTCTTCGTCTGACTTTGCTAAGTGCTATCAACACTGTTTCCGAGCGATCTGAACTGTCAGACAGTATATAGTCGTATACAAAGCACCGTCTCGTAACAACAAAATCTCCTCAGCTGCTCTCTATAAGTGACCTAACAGCCACCCCTCCACCCTGGTTAGCACTTTCTGCCTTACTGCAATTCATTGACCTTCGCCAATTATTTCTCAAGGTAAACTGCTGCGATCTGCCCCAAACCTTATTAAATGTCGTCTTTTTAATTGATATTATTACTCATTTTCGGTTTACATTTATCTTTTTTCAAAATACCTGTACTAATTATCCATTTATTATTATTATTATTATTATTATTATTATTATTATTATTATTATTATTAAATTTATTATTCTGTTATGAGGACTATTTATTTGTCATTAATCTAAATTTTATTTTTTCTGTCTATTTTTTAGGCGTAGTGACGAGGGTTACCCTGATGACGGTGGTTGTTGGCCATGTGTACAAGATAAAGACTGGTTTCGATATAAACTTAACGGAAGCATTTTTAAGCGCTTTTCCCTCGTCATGTGCTGTTTTTTTGTTTTTTAATGTAAGAATATAACCCGATGAATATCTCTGCGCGTATAATATTCTGAAACGGGTGTGGAAAAATTACGATAATAGTCTGCACCGGTTTGCGGTTTAATATGGTCACCGAGTCAAGAAAATACATCATATTGGTTTGCAATCACAAACCAATATACTGGACTATTTTGCAGTCTAATATGGCCACTAGAGTAGACAAAGTAGTGTGTGTGTGTGTGTGCAGCAGTAGCTTTTTTTTTTTTTTTTTTAGAAGAAGAAATCGTGATATAGTCTATTTAGCGGACAGAATTTAATGGGTTCCGACCTAACATAACCCGCTGCTATGCTACCCCATTTGCATAATCGCACCGCTGAAATATAAATATATCAGTAACAGTGGGCATCGGACAAAGGAAAGCGCCGGACTCATTCTGTAATTCATTTGAATATTCCACAAATTATTTCTTCTTCTTTCTGAGAAGAACCCGAGAACTTCGAAACCGAAATTCAATTTGTCATTGCATAATTACCGGCTAAATAACGGGGAAGGAAAGAAAGAGGGGGTAAAAAAGACAAAAACAACAACAAAACAACAACAACAAAACAGATTTCCTCGCTTAAAATGAGCCGTGCTGAGTTTAAATTGATCAACCGCAGTTCAGTACCCTGAACCTCCAGGGGGCGCCCATTGCTAACGTCACATCCTGACATTCTGTAAGGCTGGAGTTTGATGGGTCTGTCGACGTATAGTAGTTTATTGCGGAAACCGGTGAATGAATTACTTTAAGAGAGAACAGAGCGAGCGCATTCTGACATTAATATTTAAAATAAATTTGTAATAATAATAATAATAATAATAATAATATTTTTTTTAATGTTAACGGTTATGGTGTGAAACCGTTCTGGTTTATAGTTAAAGTCACTGGCTTAGGTAGGAAACAAAACCAACCGAAATCGGATTAACGGCGAACATTTAAAATACTTCGTAATCCGGCTTGATTCGGATTCTGTAGATTAAAAGGAGAACCCCCCCTCCCACCACCACCCTACTTAAGACAAAACTCGCCAGTTTTTTTTAGGGGGGTGGTGGCTTTTGTGATTACTTGTTTAGCTATTAGTCCGTTCTTTGAGTCCATATGTGTACCGCGTGGCCTGTCCGTGTCAGCTCACGACACCCGCCAACCGAGGAAAAGTGTCCAGAGCCCGCCGTCCCACCTCTAACTTCGTTAAAAATTCTCATTTTTTTGGGAAAAAAAAAAAAAAAAAAAAATCGGGGGTAAAATTGAATAACTCAAAGTGTAGAGAACTTGTCGAAGCCATTGGTAGATTGCAACCACCGTCTGTAACGGGTTAAAACTATTCATCCCGGAGATTCTCTGGTGGCTGACCGAAATCATTAACACTCGCAATTAGTGGACGCCTTTCTTTGATGGAATTATTGCCTTGTCGGTGTTCGAGATTCCTGGAGGTCTGTCTCTGGTAAAAAACGGTTTAAAGCTGGGAAGTCAGAGACGCTGTCGTCTGCTTACAAAGTATTAAGGCTTTGGAGTGACTGGGATTTATTAAACAAAGGAAAAGTGACTTTTGTTGGTTTTTTTTTTTGGTCCGTAAAGAAGAAGAAGAGAAGAAGAAGAAAAATTAATTGCAGGTTTCTAGTATAGAATTAATTGACATAGAGTCGCATTAAACGCTCGCGAAGTGTTTTCAATTTATCAGCCGTGGCATTCTAATGAGTGGAGGCGTGTCTCTTCGCTTTGGATAATTCTTACCATGTGCGTGCCATACGTAGGAAATATCTTTCGACTGGAGAAAATGTATCCGCGTGTTCCAACAAGGGGTGTGTTTGTAGAACAAGTTTGTAAGTTGTTGTAAGACCCTGTTGGTCCGTGTTACACTAGTGTGTAGGTTTCTGGTCACACATAAGGGCCGAAACGAATAATACAAAGGGAAATAAGAGGTTTTCAGGTTATACGCTACCAATGTCATGTCCTAGTAAAATGATTCCTTTCTCTCTCCCTTCTCTTATTATTATTATTATTATATATTATTATTATTATTATTATTATTATTATTATTATTATTATTATTATTATATTATTACAGTAAATGATCTCGGTCTGACTGGTGCAAAGTGTCAACATTTCAATATTCTTTATCGATATTCACGTTAGAAGAAAACGATTATCAATAACAGTTTTTATAGTCAGAATCTGACTACCAAAGTTAGCAAACACTTAGTTTCCTCTACACAGCAACGATCAACGCACGCACCAATGAATATTACGAGGTAAATCGATAACGTATAACCTAAATCTCGATAATCGATAACACACCACACACGGTCCGGATAAATCGATAACATATAACTTAAATCTCGATAACCGATAACACATCACACACTGTCCGGATAAATCGATAACATATAACCTAAATCTTGATAACACATCACACACTGTAAGATAAATCGATAAAACATAACCTAAATCTCGATAATCGATAACACATCACACACGGTCCGGATAAATCGGTAGCGTATAACCTGAATCTCGATAATCGGTAACTCATCACACGCGGTCCGGATAAGTCGATAACATATAACCTAAATCTCTATAATCGATAACAAATCACACGCGGTCCGGATAAGTCGATAACATGTAACCTAAATCTCGATAATCGGTAACACACCACACACGGTCCGGATAAATCGGTAGCGTATAACCTGAATCTCGATAATCGGTAACTCATCACACGCGGTCCGGATAAGTCGATAACATGTAACCTAAATCTCTATAATCGATAACAAATCACACACGGTCCGGATAAGTCGATAACATGTAACCTAAATCTCTATAATCGATAACAAATCACACACGGTCCGGATAAGTCGATAACATGTAACCTAAATCTCGATAATCGGTAACACACCACACACTGTCCGGATAAATCGATAACATATAACCTAAATCTCGATAACCGATAACACACCACACACGGTCCGGATAAGTCGATAACATATCACCTATAATCTCGACATCGCTTAATACCGATAATCGTATTAGCTGTTTGGTTTCTGTCAAATTGGAGTCTATGACGTTACTGATGGCTGAGTACACATGCTGTTGAAATAAAAATAGTAGAATGCATTATTAGTACTTTGTGCGTGCACTGTGAAAAAAGCACCTCGCTGTTTTTCAGATATCTTACTCCGATGTAGTGTGAGGCGGCTCGGCGATGTAGCCGACACATCTACACTACAGAAGACTTGAAACCTGGATGGAATATGTCGTTACCTTGACAAATTGTACGTCCTTGGAAGTGCTTTTTTTTAAACTGACGTAGCACGAAGACTTAATTCAGGAGAATTATAGTAACTGTACAATTATAGCACTCGGTTCTGTCATGTAAGCATGCATTAGAGATTGATTTCCGTTGGAAACGAAGCAATCTAGGTTCCTGCGAATCGCCTAGAGATCTTGATGATTTTGCTAAGTGCCCGTGTAAGAAAAAGAACTCGCTTTTAAAAAAAAATGTCGCCAAGCGATCACCCTTCGTTCCCTTATGAGGCGGAGGTGTTCAGTAAACCACACACACACACACACACACACACACACACACACATCGATTCCGTAAAACGACGGGCAACCAAAATGAGAACGAGACAAACACGCAAAATTCATACTTGGGAGATGAAGGAGAATGCGGACCGGTGTCCAACAGCTGACTCCGGAGTGACACGTCAAAGCGGGGACATTACGCTAGTCGTCAGGGTGAGGACACTGTGCTATATCCGACCAAATTTTAACCTGTGCGCGCCGGCGCATCAGGCCGAACACCAGGAAGATTTTACATGGTTTCTCCGTTCAGCCCGGGAGGTCGGCGAAAGATCGCCAGTGATCTCGGCATTTCACGTGGACCTGTCACCAGCGGCTATCGCGGAGCTAATCGACGCGAATGCCCCCGCGGGACTGGGGCTGCCACGCGCTAACTCACCGTCGAGATTCTCTCGCTAGCATCATCGCCCACGAAAGAGGAACTGAGCCGAAGAACGATCCACGTGCCCCGGGGGGGGGGGGAGAGCATCGAGTGTTGGCAGCATGCTAACTTCTCCAACGGGTCTACATTTCAGCAGTTTGTGTCTGGAAGTTGCGCTTGGGTTTGGAGACCTAACGATGAATTCGGTACGGAGGCGGACTGGTCCTTGTTGAAGGGCGTCTTGATTCCGCCGGACGGGTCGCCGTGTACCAACAAGGTACCCTGAGATTCTGTGCCCATATTCTCCGGAAGGATGACGTTAAATATCACACCTCTCCTGTGACCGCAGTCTGGAAGAGGATCCGATACGCTCGATTCCCCCCCAGCTGTACCCACAAGGGCACGGTAGGGATCCGATCGTGCATCTTAAAGCGGACCTGCATCGTCAGCTTATGGCAACACGTCCACATACCGCGCCAACGCGACGGGACTCGCGCGGATATAGTGGAATCTGAACCAAACCCACGATACAAAAACCCCCTTTGGTCCAAACACCGGTTCTAACAGAGTGCTGGCGCCAATACTTTTATTTGTCCTCTTCCGCAGTGAAACTAGCATATACTATGAAAAGAACGGGCGGTCGAATTATTGTGGCGGGGCGCTGTATTACGTAATTCCGCACTAGCTTACAGTAAGTCTCTTCTCTGTAAACACCCTGCAACACTGTCACCCTACACCAGACAACACTGTAACATGACAAACGCTATTAGCGTAGTGATCGTGAAACCTACTGGAATAACAGCCACGCACCGAAGAACATCCTCTTCACTGGAACAAATCCAATCTTTAATATTTCCAGTCAGAACGAAATACTCCGGTAAGCACTGGCAGGCTTCTGTTACGAACACACGCGCGTGCAGTGGAGAAGACTGGCGGTGTACTTATATTCAGCTGATAATCCGAGCGGGGGAGGAGGGGTTGAGGAACTTCATCGTTAAGTGGGCATGTAGACTGCGACGAGCTCTACTCCCATCCCCATCGCCCCTTCCAGACCCGGACCTAGGCGCAGTTCCTCACGTGCTTAACCCCGAACCCCGTACTCGAGAGGTTGGGGTTGATAGGTTTCTTCTATTAAACGGCGGGGATGGAGTTGGGTTCAGTGACAAGCCTGAAGAACAGAACTGCTGTCGACGGCGTTCTCATCCGAACCGCGAGATCAGTAAGGTCAAAGGCGCGGATCTACTACCGGCCCCATCACCAGCACTACACAGGTTCGCCGTCCCTATCTTCAAACCGACGATTATTAACCGCATCCAAGACCTACGACAAAGGAAGACCAACGCAAACCCTAAATGGAGGCCGGCTCGCAACAAGGGCTCATTTTGGACCCCTCGAGTACTAAGTTACGGTCGACGTTCGCCGGTCCCCCCTGGTCGTCCCTCCCCTCCCGAAAGGGGGGGGGAGAAACGCGTCGCGAAATCGAATCAGCCACCGTCGCCATTTCCCCACAAATGCTCGCGAACAATGGCTTCTTAGGGACTCGGGGTGTCGACAGAGGGCGCTAGAGTCTCCTCCGAACGTAAACACGCCGTCAAAGCCCCGCGACAAGTTTGTTTATTGAAAGGGGGGGGAGGAAGGATACATAGCATCGTCCCGTGCCGATTGTGCACCAGGGTTTGCGTAATAAACCACACTTAATTAAGTAAGTGATACTAAAAGAAAGTACGGGTGTGTTGACAAACCGGACCGGTCTCAGAACCGAAAACACAGCGGTGTTTGTCGTCTGGTACACATTGACGCGCATCTGCAAACTCTTAGCGGAAGTACAATTACGCATCTGTTGACTCCGAGCCGAGCAACTAACGCGCGACTCTTTTGGTTAAGGGATATATTTCCTTTTCCTTTTTCTTTTTTTTTAAAAGGTACAGTCACCACGAGGTAAAAGTTGGACATCTTAAAGCGATAACTGCGCAGATTAGTGGGGTCCACGCTTAGTTTCGAACCGGTACTACCCCCTTTTTTTGTCGCCGCCATGTTTTACAAGGTCTTCATGGGAACCGCCTATTTGCATATATTTGCATATGGCGGGATAGCATCCGTCGGTTTGGAGGGGGCTTAATCCGACTTTATGGAGCAAAAACGAGAAGATTTTAGGGGTGTTGGTCGCCAAGGCTTCCTCTGTCCGGAACTTCCGGCGGGTGGACACACTGAAAGTAGACGCCGCCGTGTAGAATAACAGAGCGGAGAGATGGTGTCGTCTCTACCCGCTGACCAGAGGGCGCCCGCCTCCTAATGATGGTTAGGTTTGTTTGGAGAACTGCTTTCTCTCTCTCTCTCTCGAGTTTTCTTACATGTATCCATTAGATGATTACCGAAAGGCGGAGACTTCTGATGTCGGAAAAACAAATGATTATTAATTATATCGGAAAAAAATAAGAGGGGTGGGTGAGCGGGAGGTATAATCTAGAATGCGCATGCGCGGCTTCGAGTCAAAGTGCACGGGCAATAAAAGAAACAAAACAATCACTGGGCGCGAATATTTAGTTTCATAAGGCAATCAGGGGCTTATTGACTGACGGCATTCTCAATGTGTTTATTACCATACTGTCTAAAGAAACGCACCAGAGTTAGCCCCCTTCCCACGCGCCATTGCCCAAAGAAATGAATTATCATTCCTGTTTTTGTTGTTGTTTAAAAAGAAAGAAAAAAGGTGTTTGGGGGGGGGGAAGTTGGGAGAAATCGACAATCAATTCCCTCACGCTTCCATTAACGAGCATTGTGGACGGGCCGTCAAAAGACTAAGAGGGCGACCGAAATGAGGGGCCATTGTCGCACGGGGCGGATGACGGACCACTTATGAAAGAGCGGCCATATTGATCGGACTATTGTTGGAAGCCAGGTTATTGGAAGCGAGGAAAAAAAGAAGACCCCCCCTTTACCCCCCCCTCCACCCAGGACCCTAATTTGTTTTTGAACAAAGGGCATTGGCGAGCAAAGAGCGGAAGGAGATGTCGACATGGTGTGTCGTGTTGGCTATCGTTCCATTAAGAGGCTGTCAATTTGTTTTTTAAAGATATTAGCGAACACGACATGAGCAAAGGGAGGGAAAAAAATGTTACAAGCAAATGTGACTAAGACTCGGACAAATCGTGTTTTCAACCTTGGACGATAGGTGGCGGTGCGTTTAAAAAATAAAACAAAAGGGAAAAGCTGCTGTAACAGTCCAGCGACTCCGCTACTGTTCTTTTTGTGGTTTTATATTCCGATTAACAAAACTTGATCTGTTAATTGAATGCCCATATTTTCGGCCGGTGCGGTTAATAGGGACACTGCCGTTTCTGTAACATTCTGATGGTTTTAAAAGAAAAAAAAAGGAACAAAACGGTTTAAATAGTCTTTTTTATTTTTAAATATGTAAAACAACGTTACGGCCGATGTTCGTCTCTACCTCGACTTCACGACCGGCACGGAGAGCCAACGGGTGACGCAGTATCTCTCGCGTATCTCGCTAATTCTGTATGCCAGCCGGTAAAAGGTTAAAACAAAGCTGACCTCTTCGTACCGTGTGAACCTTCTGTGAACGTAAGAAAGGCGAACATCGCTGGAAACCATAAGCAAGGATTTAATCTAATGTGGTTGGGTAGTGAAAGGAGAAAGAATCGGCTGACTTCGTGGCGTCTCGACCCCCGATTTGTTGACCCAGGGGAAAGAGGCTAGTTCTCTAAGCATCCGCGAAGGGGCTCCACTGCACCAGTGACGTCATAGACCGATCTTTTTCTGCCAGGTGCACGAACGCCATCGATTTATTCATCTTTACAGGGCAGTGGACAGGCTTCTCGCGGTATCTCTAGCTATATTTGTGGGCAAAATGGAAATGTACCAATGCAATTCGTAATTTGTTTTTCCATAAAGAAAAAAAAAAATAATAAAGGAAGTAACTTTAGTTGCTATGACCGTATTCTATGTAAAGCAGCAGTAATCCACAACTAGACCCTGGAACTGCTCGTGGGACCAGATTTGTCACCTGAATTAACGCTTCAGCCATCTCGGTCATACGTACATTCTTCTTCTGTCGTTCTACATTATCTCCTCTGCAAACGGCAGGCGCGCGAAAGAGAGGCTCAATCCACCAGCAGATATGCCTACCGGTGGCGCCGTCCTCGGAGAAGAACGCTGTGACGTCAGCTATCCGGTTCCTTCTGAAGTCGCCCGGATCTCTCTGCCTCCCGCATCATCGTTCGCCGAGCTCCGCATTCTAAAGGTTCACGTGAAACCCGTCAAACTTCCGCGCACCGAAGACCGGGAAAAGTCGGTCGTCCGCTAAATATGGCGTCTCGAATTCCATCGCAGCTCCGTGGGCCTCACTCAACTTCTGCTAAGTTATTTATATATATATATTTTTTTTCTTTTAAAAGTCAAGGACTTTTCTTTAAATCTCCCCTCCCCCACCAGGTTCACAGCACTCTGCCATTATCACCTTTATCCACCCACCCGGGGACCAATGGTAACGTCATGCCCTCGTTACGTCACATTCACGTGACCCTTCTAAAATGTCCGCTTCGCCTTTTCTCGGAAAGTTCGAATTCAGCTGAAACCGCAGCCGCAGAAACGACCGAGGACACACAGAAAAAGGGATAACAAAAATCGGCTGATGATGTTCCCAGAACGTTGTCCTTCTGAATTACAGAAAGCAATTTAAAAGAAAAAAAAAAAACAAAAAAAACAACCATCTTTAAGAAATTAAGGATTCAGATCTGTGGGAAGCTTCTTTCTCATTTACTTTCTCTTGTTCTCGTTCTTCCCTCCTTATTCGCCTTCCTCGTCAACTGAAAAGCGCTGTCAGGAAATCTAAAATCGGACGAGTAATCCCGCCGCCTCTCCGAGAGTGACCAAAGCCAGTAATTCATTGGACAGCATACACCTGATTTCCCTTTGGGCTCACGGGAAAGCAGCCAATTAAGTTCTAACCAATTTGCTGCCGTGATGACGTGTTCGTTCGGGGAACGATGAACTGCAGCAGAGAGCTTTTCTTAATTTTCGCCGGCTGTATTTGGCAATATTTGCCCCGGTCTCGATTTGCCGAGACTTCTTTCTCACTTACGCCTATGTTTAATTTTCGCTTTCGTTTCGGTTTTATCCTTAATTCGGACCTGATTGAATTGGTTGCGGTCGCCACGCCGATATCAGCTTTGATTTTGGGATGAAGTAAAGCGCCCCCTTTCGGCTACCAGCGCGAGTGAAGGAGGGGTGGGGTGGGGTGGGAGGCGATGAACGATGAATTATCAATTCCGAAAAAAGCACCTGTCAGAAAAATGAAATAGTAATAATAATAATTTTTTTTTTAAAAATTAAAGGATAACCAGAGTAAAAGGCAAAAAAAAAAAGCCTCGTATTTGATACCTTTCGACAAAACGACAATAGAAGACTGATAATTTTTAATTAAGATTTTTCTCTATGGAAACTGTCTCAATGCCAACACCTTGGATCTGTGCGCTAAGCTCTACGAATCTACGGTTCTGGGCAGGTCTAAATCGGGAGTCGGTTTGTGGAGCCATTTGTTTCTTGGCCTATCGGGGTTAGTGCCCTTTTTTCCCCTACGCAAGGATACATCCATATTTATTCTGTACCTACTGACGGCCATAAAGCTCCAAAGATCTTCACATGGCATCCGTCGAGTGTGAAAGGTGTTAATGCTGTGCAATTTCCGTCAGAACAGTTCGTTAAGGTGGCAATGGAGTAAAGGTGGCGTTTATTTATATACTTATTCATTTTGGGCGCCATCGCAAAACGCTAATTTACGAACGAAGCATCTGTTCATGAACTTTCAAGAACATCTGCTGGGTTTTTTTTTTGTTTTTTTTTTCGAACCGCAGCACCGTCTTCTGGAAAGTTACTTTATTTCTCCACCAGTCGTCACGATTTTTATTTTCCGAATGACGTCATACGCGCGAGCGAAAGCATCCGATCCGCCATATTTGAAGCTTAAAGCCCCGCGGGCTTCCGTGAACGACAGCCGGACGAACGTATCTGACATAATCAGGCGCTGATCTCCTACTAAGAGCGTTAGTTAGCTACTTGGCGATAGATGGGGCTCGGGGACGAGGATCAGCTGCCGGCGTGGACAACAGAATGGCGTCACCGCGTCATACAAAACCGAACAACCTCTCTCTCTCTCCATCTTCATCTCTCTCCATCTTCACCGAACAACCTCTCTCTCTCTCTTCATCTCTCTCCATCTTCACCGAACAACCTCTCTCTCTCTCTCTCTCATCTCTCTCCATCTTCACACGAACAACCTCTCTCTCTTCATCTTTCTCCATCTTCACCGAACACCTCTCTCTCTCTCTCTCCATCTTCATTCTCCTCCATCTTCATCTTCACTCGTCACCGAACAACCACCTCTCTGTCTCTCCTTCATCTCTCTCATCTTTATCTCTCTCATCTTCATCTCTCTCTCTCTCTCTCCCCATCTCTCTCCATCTTCACCGAACAACCTCTCTCTCTCCACTTCATCTCTCTCTCTCTTCATCTTCACTCCATCTCCCCAACTCTCCAGCTTCACCGAACAACCTCTCTCCTCTCTCTCTCTCGCCTCTCTTCATCTTCATCTCTCTCTCTCCTCCCTCTCTCCTTTCATCTTTCTCATCTTCACCGAACAACCTCTCTCTCTCTCTCTCTCCAATCTTCATCTCTCTCCATCTTCACCGAACAACCTCTCTGTCCTCTCTCTCTTCTCTCTGCTCTCTCTCTCTCCATCTCTCCTCTCCGTCTCTCTTCATCTCTCTCCATCTTCATCTCTCTCTCTCTCTCTCCCTCTCCATCTCTCTCTCTCTCCTCCTTAGAATTTGCCAAAAAACAAAAAAAAAAAAAAAAAAAAAGCGATGAAAAAATACGGTTAGACTTAAGATGAGGCGGAAAAATATCGGGTTTGCTCCGGCGAGATTAGTGGGAGAACAGACCGTCCGGTTTGGTTCCACGTTGAGTTAATTAAAGATAAATAAAAACAGACGAACTCGAACAGTGGAAAAATAATTTCTTGACATTGAAACACGAATGTTTGAGACCTTTAAAAAGGATGTATGTTTTTGGTGTTTATTTATTCTTTTCTTCTTTTCCTTTTTTTTCAAATTAATTATCTCGGCTCCACATCTGGTTTATGGACCGTGCCGCCATTAACGATATTGCGGTACAATTTAAAAGGAAGAAAAAAACACACACACAAAAAATGAGGTAATTATATACATATATAAATGTATACATGTACATTTTTTCCCCTTAATATTTCATTGGCCCAATTTCACTGAATCACCAATCCGGAATGTCTCCCTGGTCGTCGGGAGTTTCCGCTCAATGCCCGCACGCCACAGTTCTAATGTGGGCGCCATCTTGAGCAGACGACAAAGCGTTCGTTCGCCTCGCTTCCGGTTGGAGATGCAAAACGGAAGTCGATGTCAAAATATTACATCGGAAACGCTACATATCACACACGATTTTTCTTCCTGATTCGGTGAACTGGAACTATGGCTCCATCTGTGCTAGAGATTTCCGCTCGGTCTCCTTCGCCTCTGTCTCAACAGTTTACATTTCGCTTTCGAACTCCACCCCCCCCGACTTCACTTTCTATTCCTCATGTCGTCGTCGTCGTCGTCGTCGTTTTAGAAGAAGTCAAATTAAAGGAAAGAAAAGAGGGAGGAGGAGGAGGGAAGAGAGACGGGGTTTCGCACATGTCGGAATCGCGAGACGTATGGATGTTACCCTGATGTATAGATTAAAGGAGAATCCGTATATCGCTTGCAAATGATACGCATAATTCCATTAATTGGTAGGAAGTGAGGCCAAACGCACGCGGCCGATCTGCCATTACAGCGGACGCAAGACTCGAGCTGTGCTATTCCACGTCGCTCACAAACGAGCGGCCGACAGAAATTATCAGATTTAATTAGTCATCCGTAGCGGAGAGACCTTAAGTATGGGGGAAGAAAAAAAAAACAAATCGAAAACCAACATAAGCAAATGTTGCTGCCGAACGACCGACAGATACGTCTTTTCTCGCCTCTGCCCTGGGAGAGCGGGACGGGAAGCACTCACTACCCACGTGTCTATAAACGATACAAAGTGGCAAACCTCGAATGGCGGGTAACACATAGAGCAAAAGCGGCGAGAGACGGAGAAAGGAAAGGGAATATCGAGCTATTATTATTATTATTATTATTATTATTATTATTATTATTATTATTATATTATTAGTATTATTATTATTATTATTATTATTATTATTATTATTATCCGCTGTCTTAAACAAGAAGAATTAAATTCCAAATTAATGGACATTACTATAAGTGAAACTCGGTGATACGTCACAACAAGAGCATTCCTGAGAGTTGTCTCCCCTAGGTGAAAAAAAAAAAACAACAAAACAAACAAACAAAACAGCCCTGCGGAAGTCGATAGACGAAGGTAAACTCGGTGCGTTTCTTCTAAAATCCCGTGTTTTTCTGTTTTTTTTTTTCTTTTCTTTAATAATCCTTGCTGTGAAACACTTTTCCCAGACTGTTCTATGACAGCGGGGCCTCGTAGATCGCTGTCAAGTTCTGTGTGTCCGCCCCGCCATGATGTCGAGCAAACGTGTGGCCTGCGCCTAAAACACCAGAATCTTCTGGAATAACACTGTACTTTGAAAGCAGTTGTGGGGGAGGGGGGGTTGGAGACGAGCGAGCCACACACCCAGAAAACAATCACCGCCATTAATTGTAAGAAAACTTCGATCAATTTAAACATGGCCGAAAAACGCCGCAGTTCTCCTGTCACGGAAATCCAAAACCGCACTGTGCCCGTCGTGCAAAAATGGCGACGGCTCTGCATGTACAACAGATCGTTCTGTTGTGAGTTGTTCCACCATCGGAGCCAAGTCACCAATCTATTTCATCAGCTTTAGTATATCTGGAACTATATAAATGTACGGCCAAATTGGCAGCAGCGCGAGGGTTTGGTAAGACTGAATTCTCCCTCCCGGACAGATGTGTGGCGTACTTTTCCAAGGAAAAAGTTAAAGTTTATCGATACTTCCAAATACGGGCTTGAGGCAGAAACATGTTAAACTGAAGACTTTCCTCCTCCTCCTCCTCCTCTTCTTTTTTAAACGGACTAAATTTCTTAGTGGAAAATAACCGGCAAATATCATCCAATTGTTTTCTTTCTTACATTGCGCCGTCCGCCCCGCCCCTGGGGCTATATGCAACAACACCATTCTATTGGTAGAAGTAGATCGGTGACGCTCACGACGTTTGCATGTGCTCGGTGAACCGGAAAGCGGTTTTTGTTTTTTTCCTGTTGTCTTTCTATTTCTTGGCATTAACTGATTGATGGCGTTTCTAATGATAAATTCTCGCCCAAGGCAAGAAGAGAGGCCAACAGCGACAGAGCCTGGTAACGGGCGAACGGCGTATTGGTTACTTACAAACGAAAACAAGGAAAAGCGAGATCCGTATCACGAGAAGCGAATCTCCCCTCCCCATCCCTCTCTATCTTTCTCTCTCTGTACTAACGTTGTCATCATCATCATCCCCCCCCTCCTCTCTCTCTCTCTCTCTCTGTACTAACGTCCCCATCATCATCATCATCATCCCCCCTCCTCTCTCTCTCTCTGTACTAACGTCATCATCATCATCATCATCCCCCTCGCTAACATCATCCCCGCTCTCTCTCTCTGTACTAACGTCTTCATTATCATCATCCCCCTCTCTCTCTCTCTCTCTCACTCTGTCCTCATCATCATCATCCCCCCGCTCTCTCTCTGTACTAACGTCATCATCATCATATCATCATCTCTCTCTCTCTCTCTCCGCCTGTTCTCTCTACCAGCAGATTAGAAGATTCTCTGCGAATTCTTTGACAGAAACGAGACTCCGCATCTCCTCGGTTTACCGGAGGCCCGACGGCAGATTACCCGCCTCGCTTGCTGCCGACACGTAGATGGCGTAGCCGGAATTCCTCCACTGACACCGTCCGGCGCGCATGACGCAAAGCTGCGGTAATGAAGCATTCTGCAGTTGGAACGTTATCTCACCCCAGTCCGCTGTCATCTTCTCGGAATGTTATTGGAACTCTCTCTCTCTCTCTCCGCTTATTATTTTTACGATCAGAATGCGGGGGCAGCAGCATTCGCGAAAATCCCTCCCCGCTGGTGTAATTCCGCCCTCCCTCTTCTTGTTCGTGTGTCGCTGTACTCGATCTACTCCTACGCTGTTTAGAGAGACAAGGTGATGTGGTGCCGACGAGCACGCTCTGTCCGCCGGAAGTAGGAAAAGACACGTGATCACGAACCACCCACCACCCCACCCCTGAACAATCCGTGCTTTACTTTAATACTAAGCTGACAGTCGGATCATCTACGCTAGTTAATGGATAAGGGGGGGGGGGTTTGCTTAAACAGCTCTGCTCAAAATCAGAAACGTTTTAATTACCTTTTCCTTAATTAAACCGTAACTTTAAATATCGCTTAGTTCCGGCCAGGTTGTCAAGGAGATTGTAACCGCATAGGAAACGCTACAGTTCTTCTTTAAACGCAGTCGAGCAAATTCATTTCCGTCTCAGCCCGTTCTCTCGTCTTAAAAGGGTTTAAATGCCGCTAACCAAGTGAAGCACTGCAGCTGTCGACTGCTGTTCTTCGTGCACTATGGGAATTATTAAGAACAAGCAAAGAAAAGGAGGAGGCCGATATCGAGGCTCGCGAGATGTTTTCTAGCAGGTGTGGAGAGATTGTAAAATAGAGGCGAAAAAGGAAATTAGCTCCGGGGAGCTTTTTTAATAGATAAAACGGAAGAGGGAACAGAATCGCCGAACTATATAAACTGCGGTAATTGAAAGAAAAACAGGAACATAAATTTAGGATCAGTCAGACGACGAACGCAAAAGAAGCGGGCCGGGCGGTGTCGCCATCATCCCCGCACTTCCGGTCCGGTTTGTGTTGAGAGCGGGGTATCTAACAAGCATCGCATACTCGGGCACCAGACGGTTTCCCCTCTTCCTCGGGATAGAAGTCCCCTCCCAAACAGAAAAAAAAAAGGCTCAGCGCTAAACAGCGCGCACATTTTGATGGAAACGAGACTTCAGCTCGTGAAGTACTTGTAATTAGTAGGTGATCCTTGCTAATCTCCATCTCTTCAACTGTGTATTTTGCTTTACTTAGCCGCACAGTCTTAGAAAATATTTATCGCAGACAACGACAACAACATAGGGGGCGGTTGGGTGCCTGCGCGTCTTTTGGTTCGTCACAATTACAACGATGAGCCAGCGAAACCGACACCGAGTTAAGGGGGCAGGCGATTCCCGTCTCTGTAGGAACTTCGAGAAGTCAGACGGTATCGATACCGAAAACGCGGAGGCAGCTTACGGCTCATCCGAAGTCGCCATGTCGGTGACAGAGAGAACCATGGCAGCGTGCCGGCGAGAATCGTCAGTCTCGACAGCATCGCTCTAGTAGAGCAGGCCTTCAGCACCCAGAGGTTGAAGGGGATGGGTGGGCGGGGGAGAGGAAGTCTCGTTAATTGCCGAACTGCCTCGAACGGCAAACGATTCTCCGCTTTTGCTATTTCCTTGATGTCTACCCTTTCTGACGCGATGCGTAGCAGAAGCCATCTTCAGTCCATGCTGCAGCGGAAAGATTTTAAAATTTATTTATTTATTAATTTTCTTAACAAAACGAGAAGAAATCATTATAATCACTTCACCGTGATCCACCCTTTGTTCTAGCGCCGAGATCGACATTCTAGATACAGACATGACGGAGGAGAGGGAATCATAGCACCGCCGCAGATCATGACGCTCAGAAAGATGAGTGAAACACGGGCGCTGTACAAGCATAAGATAAGGAAGAAAAAAAACGATGCCATCCTCCTCATCATTGCTACATATAGATTAAAGGTTTCAACACACAAGTTTCTCGCTCCTCGCTTTCTTCCGCCTCCAAAGCTGACAGTATTCGAAAATACGCAGTGCGAGACGTCCGGCCCTTCACCAGAGAACTGAGGTCCTCTACATCGTCGAAAGTCCGCGTGGCATCGACGTCTCACTGGTGGCATCGGCCGTACCAGCGTCAGCCAGGAAACCGGAATTTCTCAGCCACGTCCCATTGTCATTCAATTCGTCTGAACCCCTTCTCCGTCCTTTTGAAGGCAGCGATCCGCCGCGTAGCTGCACAAGCGAAGACGGCCACCACCATCATCATCATCATCATCATCATCATCATCATCATCATCATCATCATCGTCGTCTCTTCTTCTTAGATATCGTCGCCGTCGTAAATCCAACCCCTTTATTTCCACGCGCGCTTCCTTAGAAGTTCGGAACCCTTTATTTCGTTTCGTTTTCTGTTTTTCCGGTTTTCCCGCAGCCGTTGTCCCCGGGCTGGAGTTGTAGCCGCCTCCGCCGACCCCCGATATCGTGAGAGCGGCCCATTAAAGGAGTCGGCGCGTGCCCGATTGCCGCCCCGCTGGGCCCAGAGAGGGCTTTTGTTAACCTTCTGTTTCCCTAAGAAGAAGAAAACCAAAGATATACGTACAAAAAGAAAAGAAACCGAGGAGACAAAAGCAGCTTTGCCTGCTGAGGAGTGACTGGCATCAAAGATTTTCTCTCTCCCCCCCCTAAATTTTCCACTTAGAAAAAAAAAGGGAGGAGGGGTGCACACCTGAGCCGGGTGTCGACTAACGACCCAACGACGTAATAAAAACAAAGGGGTGATCCGCGGAGAGTTTGATGAACATTAGGGGTCATGCGGCCACTAGGATGCAGCAACACAGGTTTTTTTTTTAAAAACTGTAAACCGTCGTCTGTCTCCCTCTCTTTATTACCGTACGAGGCAGCGCTGCATAACAAGGGTTTATCACCCTACTGCATCCCCAGGCGACCCCTATTCTTTCTTTGTGGACGACCCCCTACCATGACTTCGTAGATCTTGAGGGTGTCTCCCGCAGAAGGCGAGCTAGAACGGGGCGAGGACATGACCGAGCGAGTCACCCGGGTATACGGTCGGGGGGGGGAGAGGTGCGACCGGAAACTCCTACCCACCCACCCCGGGACCTAGCAGCCCTCCCCCCCCAACTAAAGGCCAAGGAACGTGTGACCGACCGATGGCTGCCAAAACACGTCCAGACTGATACAGCCCCGGCCCAGCTCCCGTACGGACCGGAAAAATAATGAGTCGGAAGGAAAGCCACGCGACGTTTACGTTTTATGGACATATTCTCCCTTCAGATACACTAGCAGTCAAAGGCTTCAGTACCCTCCCCCTTGCTAAGGATCGTAATTGTGAGCTCACCAGTATAATATCCCGTATATTTATTTCCCTCAAAGACAGTGGTCACTCATAAAGCTATCGACAGTACAGTTTCCCCATCACTAGCCACCAATTCTCTTACTAAAGAGGTACTGCTCGGCACTGAGCTTCGTGTGCAGACCGGACCACGTACTTATGCTCTCTAATGCATGGGTTAAATACTACCTTTACATGACCGAGATGAAATGTGTCGGTAGATGTTCCCACGTCATTGAATGAAAAAAAGCAATAAGTGATGTCTGAAGTCCAATGGATGCGAGGACGACTGGTTCCCTAACACCTGCCGGGTGGGGATAGAAACGACGAGCGGCGATGGAGAGGAGTGGATGGTTGGTGTGAGCCGACTTCGGCCGCTGCCTGCGAGAATCATTCTGATTAGAGGTGCGAGGAAACAGGAGTACTCGGGCTAAACCGAAGATAACCAGCCGGCTCGAAACAGTTAAAACCCAATCGCGGTCTAGACGAAATTTCTGACCCCTAACCCGCGCACACAAGTGTGTATATGTAAGGGTCCTTTCATCTTAGAGAATATTGAGAATTAAATGGTAACGCGTAATAAATAGGGGAAAAAAGGAGGGAGCGGGGCGTTTACAAGAGTCAGTCACGACGTTAACACGTGGACTTTGAATCGAACTCCCAACTGTTCGTCCGTCCGGGCCCCGCGACTGAGATCGAAGCAGCCAAACATTGGTCGAAAAAGCCCCGAAAACGTAAAAAAAAAACACAACAAGTGATGTTCCGTTTCGTTGATGAAAACGCGAAGTGTTCGCGCACGCATTCGACTCCTTTGTTTAAGCCCTCACCCCTTTTTTTGCCGTACATTTTTAATGTGGCCATTTTGTGACCCCTCCCCTCGGGCCTCGCTTGGCT
>JACATO010002066.1:0-11226 GCA_018389105.1 Nautilus pompilius
TTGACCAAGAGGAAATCTAGAGGATATACATTCTCTAATAAATATTCCCTTGAATAACTAGAGACAGAAACAAGTACTGCTCATTATATCACAATACATACATTCTGATAACAAAGATAAAATCAAACAAGAATCACAATTAACCACAAGTATCAAAAAGTAACTTGAGGTGGACTAACTCTCTACAACGCTTAAGCAATCTGAGATGAAATGATGGAATTATCACAATAGAGAAAATGATACTTCCGTATAAACATTAATAAGAATAAAATTTGGGTGTACAGCAAAAGAAACAGATTGAACAAGAAAAATTATCCTCCTGTCGATATCCAGAGCGAAGGAAGAGAAACAAAGAATAATATGAGAAAACAGGTATAATGAAGTGATTATAGAAATGATGGAAGCTCCCACTGCTCATACAGTGCCCTAGTAAAAAGACAAAGATATAAAGGCCAATATCCTGTCCGAGATGCTTGATACATCTATGCATATTGAAAGATAATGAAGCACTAAATTCTTTAAACTCAATATTAGCATGCAAAATCCATGCCATCTACTTGACCAGAAGAAATGTAGAGGATATACTTCTCTAATAAATATTCCCTTTGAATAACTAGAGACAGAAACAAGTACTGCTCATTATATCACAATACGTACATTCTGATAACAAAGATAAAATCAAACAAAAATCACAATTAATCCACAAGTATCAAAAAGTAACTTGAGGTGGACTAACTCTCTACAACGCTAAGCAATCTGTGATGAAATGATGGAATTATCACAATAGAGAAAATGATACTTCCGTATAAACATTAATAAGAATAAAATTTGGGTGTACAGCAAAAGAAACAGATTGAACAAGAAAAATTATCTTCCTGTCGATATCCAGAGCGAAAGGAAGAGAAACAAAGAATAATATGAGAAAATAGATATAAATGAAGTGATTATAGAAATGATGGAAGCTCCCACTGCTCATACAGTGCCCTAGTAAAAAGACAAAGATATAAAGGCCAATATCCTGTCCGAGATGCTTGATACATCTATGCATATTGAAAGATAATGAAGCACTAAATTCTTTAAACTCAATGTTAGCATGCAAAATCCATGCCATCTACTTGACCAAGAGGAAATGTAGAGGATATACATTCTCTAATAAATATTCCCTTGAATAAAAGAGACAGAAACAAGTACTGCTCATTATATCACAATACATACATTCTGATAACAAAGATAAAATCAAACAAGAAATCACAATTAATCCACAAGTATCAAAAGTAACTTGAGGTGGACTAACTCTCTAAAACGCTTAAGCAACTGTGATGAAATGATGGAATTATCACAATAGAGAAAAATACTTCCGTATAAACATTAATAAGAATAAAATTTGGGTGTACAGCGAAAGAAACAGATTGAACAAGAAAATTATCTTCCTGTCGATATCCAGAGCGAAAGGAAGAGAAACAAAGAATAATATGAGAAAACAGATATAATGAAGTGATTATAGAAATGATGGAAGCTCCCACTGCTCATACAGTGCCCTACTAAAAAGACAAAAGATATAAAGGCCAATATCCTGTCCGAGATGCTTGATACATCTATGCATATTGAAAGATAATGAAGCACTAAAGTCTTTAAACTCAATGTTAGCATGCAAAATCCGTGCCATCTACTTGACCAAGAAGGAAATCTAGAGGATATACTTTCTCTAATAAATATTCCCTTTGAATAACTAGAGACAGAAACAAGTACTGCTCATTATATCACAATACATACATTCTGATAACAAAGATAAAATCAAACAAGAAATCACAATTAATCCACAAGTATCAAAAAGTAACTTGAGGTGGACTAACTCTCTACAACGCTCAAGCAATCTGAGATGAAATGATGGAATTATCACAATAGAGAAAATGATACTTCCGTATAAACATTAATAAGAATAAAATTTGGGTGTACAGCAAAGAAACAGATTGAACAAGAAAAATTATCTTCCTCCTGTCGATATCCAGAGCGAAAGGAAGAGAAACAAAGAATAATATGAGAAAATAGATATAATGAAGTGATTATAGAAATGATGGAAGCTCCCACTGCTCATACAGTGCCCTAGTAAAAAGACAAAGGATATAAAGGCCAATATCCTGTCCGAGATGCTTGATACATCTATGCATATTGAAAGATAATGAAGCACTAAATTCTTTAAACTCAATGTTAGCATGCAAAATCCATGCCATCTACTTGACCAAGAAGGAAATCTAGAGGATATACTTTCTCTAATAAATATTCCCTTTGAATAACTAGAGACAGAAACAAGTACTGCTCATTATATCACAATACATACATTCTGATAACAAAGATAAAATCAAACAAAAAATCACAATTAATCCACAAGTATCAAAAAGTAACTTGAGGTGGACTAACTCTCTACAACGCTTAAGCAATCTGTGATGAAATGATGGAATTATCACAATAGAGAAAATGATACTTCCGTATAAACATTAATAAGTATAAAATTTGGGTGTACAGCAAAAGAAACAGATTGAACAAGAAAAATTATCTTCCTGTCGATATCCAGAGCGAAAGGAAGAGAAACAAAGAATAATATGAGAAAAATAGATATAATGAAGTGATTATAGAAATGATGGAAGCTCCCACTGCTCATACAGTGCCCTAGTAAAAAGACAAAGGATATAAAGGCCAATATCCTGTCCGAGATGCTTGATACATCTATGCATATTGAAAGATAATGAAGCACTAAATTCTTTAAACTCAATGTTAGCATGCAAAATCCATGCCATCTACTTGACCAAGAAGGAAATGTAGAGGATATACATTCTCTAATAAATATTCCCTTGAATAACAGAGACAGAAACAAGTACTGCTCATTATATCACAATACATACATTCTGATAACAAAGATAAAATCAAACAAAATCACAATTACAATTACCACAAGTATCAAAAAGTAACTTGAGGTGGACTAACTCTCTACAACGCTTAAGCAATCTGAGATGAAATGATGGAATTATCACAATAGAGAAAATGATACTTCCGTATAAACATTAATAAGAATAAAATTTGGGTGTACAGCGACAGAAACAGATTGAACAAGAAAAATTATCTTCCTGTCGATATCCAGAGCGAAAGGAAGAGAAACAAAGAATAATATGAGAAAACAGATATAATGAAGTGATTATAGAAATGATGGAAGCTCCCACTGCTCATACAGTGCCCTAGTAAAAAGACAAAGGATATAAAGGCCAATATCCTGTCCGAGATGCTTGATACATCTATGCATATTGAAAGATAATGAAGCACTAAATTCTTTAAACTCAATGTTAGCATGCAAAATCCATGCCATCTACTTGACCAAGAAGGAAATGTAGAGGATATACATTCTCTAATAAATATTCCCTTGAATAACAAGAGACAGAAACAAGTACTGCTCATTATATCACAATACATACATTCTGATAACAAAGATAAAATCAAACAAAAATCACAATTAATCCACAAGTATCAAAAAGTAACTTGAGGTGGACTAACTCTCTACAACGCTCAAGCAATCTGAGATGAAATGATGGAATTATCACAATAGAGAAAATGATACTTCCGTATAAACATTAATAAGAATAAAATTTGGGTGTACAGCGACAGAAACAGATTAAACAAGAAAAATTATCTTCCTGTCGATATCCAGAGCGAAAGGAAGAGAAACAAAGAATAATATGAGAAAATAGATATAAATGAAGTGATTATAGAAATGATGGAAGCTCCCACTGCTCATACAGTGCCCTAGTAAAAAGACAAAGGATATAAAGGCCAATATCCTGTCCGAGATGCTTGATACATCTATGCATATTGAAAGATAATGAAGCACTAAAGTCTTTAAACTCAATGTTAGCATGCAAAATCCATGCCATCTACTTGACCAAGAAGGAAATCAAGAGGATATACATTCTCTAATAAATATTCCCTTCAATAACTAGAGACAGAAACAAGTACTGCTCATTATATCACAATACATACATTCTGATAACAAAGATAAAATCAAACAAGAAATCACAATTAATCCACAAGTATCAAAAAGTAACTTGAGGTGGACTAACTCTCTACAACGCTTAAGCAATCTGAGATGAAATGATGGAATTATCACAATAGAGAAAATGATACTTCCGTATAAACATTAATAAGAATAAAATTTGGGTGTACAGCGAAAGAAACAGATTGAACAAGAAAAATTATCTTCCTGTCGATATCCAGAGCGAAAGGAAGAGAAACAAAGAATAATATGAGAAAACAGGTATAATGAAGTGATTATAGAAATGATGGAAGCTCCCACTGCTCATACAGTGCCCTAGTAAAAAGACAAAAGATATAAAGGCCAATATCCTGTCCGAGATGCTTGATACATCTATGCATATTGAAAGATAATGAAGCACTAAATTCTTTAAACTCAATGTTAGCATGCAAAATCCGTGCCATCTACTTGACCAAGAAGGAAATGTAGAGGATATACTTCTCTAATAAATATTCCTTTGAATAACTAAAGACAGAAACAAGTACTGCTCATTATATCACAATACATACATTCTGATAACAAAGATAAAATCAAACAAATCACAATTAATCCACAAGTATCAAAATAACTTGAGGTGGACTAACTCTAACAAAAGCTTAAGCAATCTGAGATGAAATGATGGAATTATCACAATAGAGAAAATGATACTTCCGTATAAACATTAATAAGAATAAAATTTGGGTGTACAGCAAAAGAAACAGATTGAACAAGAAAATTATCTTCCTGTCGATATCCAGAGCGAAAGGAAGAGAAACAAAGAATAATATGAGAAAATAGATTATAATGAAGTGATTATAGAAATGATGGAAGCTCCCACTGCTCATACAGTGCCCTACTAAAAAGACAAAGAATAAAGGCCAATATCCTGTCCGAGATGCTTGATACATCTATGCATATTGAAAGATAATGAAGCACTAAAATTCTTTAAACTCAATATTAGCATGCAAAATCCATGCCATCTACTTGACCAAGAAGGAAATCTAGAGGATATACATTCTCTAATAAATATTCCCTTGAATAACTAGAGACAGAAACAAGTACTGCTCATTATATCACAATACATACATTCTGATAACAAAGATAAAATCAAACAAGAAATCACAATTAATCCACAAGTATCAAAAATTAACTTGAGGTGGACTAACTCTAAAAACGTTAAGCAATCTGATGAAATGATGGAATTATCACAATAGAGAAAATGATACTTCCGTATAAACATTAATAAGAATAAAATTTGGGTGTACAGCAAAAGAAACAGATTGAACAATAAAAATTATCTTCCTGTCGATATCCAGAGGAAAGGAAGAGAAAGAAGAAACAAAGAATATAGAGAAAACAGGTATAATGAAGTGATTATAGAAATGATGGAAGCTCCCACTGCTCATACAGTGCCCTAGTAAAAAAAGACAAAAGATATAAAGGCCAATATCCAGTCCGAGATGCTTGATACATCTATGCATATTGAAAGATAATGAAGCACTAAATCATTAAACTCAATATTAACATGCAAAATCCGTGCCAGCTACTTGACCCAGAATGAAATCTAGAGGATATACTTTCTCTTAATAAATATTCCCTTTGAATAACTAGAGACAGAAACAAGTACTGCTCATTATATCACAATACATACATTCTGATAACAAAGATAAAATCAAACAAAAATCACAATTACTCCACAAGTACCAAAAGTAACTTGAGGTGGACTAACTCTCTAAAACGCTTAAGCAATCTGTGATGAAATGATGGAATTATCACAATAGAGAAAATGATACTTCCGTATAAACATTAATAAGTATAAAATTTGGGTGTACAGCAAAAGAAACAGATTGAACAAGAAAAATTATCTTCCTGTCGATATCCAGAGCGAAAGGAAGAGAAACAAAGAATAATATGAGAAAACAGGATATAATGAAGTGATTATAGAAATGATGGAAGCTCCCACTGCTCATACAGTGCCCTACTAAAAAGACAAAAGATATAAAGGCCAATATCCTGTCCGAGATGCTTGATACATCTATGCATATTGAAAGATAATGAAGCACTAAATTCTTTAAACTCAATGTTAGCATGCAAAATCCATGCCATCTACTTGACCAAGAAGGAAATGTAGAGGATATACATTCTCTAATAAATATTCCCTTGAATAACTAGAGACAGAAACAAGTACTGCTCATTATATCACAATACATACATTCTGATAACAAAGATAAAATCAAACAAGATATCACAATTAATCCACAAGTATCAAAAAGTAACTTGAGGTGGACTAACTCTCTAAAACGCTTAAGCAATCTGTGATGAAATGAAGGAATTATCACAATATATAAAATGATACTTCCGTATAAACATTAATAAGAATAAAATTTGGGTGTACAGCAAAAGAAACAGATTGAACAATAAAAATTATCTTCCTGTCGATATCCAGAGTGAAAGGAAGAGAAACAAAGAATAATATGAGAAAATAGATATAAATGAAGTGATTATAGAAATGATGGAAGCTCCCACTGCTCATACAGTGCCCTAGTAAAAAGACAAAGGATATAAAGGCCAATATCCATCCGAGATGCTTGATACATCTATGCATATTGAAAGATAATGAAGCACTAAAATCATTAAACTCAATATTAACATGCAAAATCCATGCCGGCTACTTGACCAAGAAGGAAATCAAGAGGATATACTTTCTCTAATAAATATTCCCTTTGAATAACTAGAGACAGAAACAAGTACTGCTCATTATATCACAATACATACATTCTGATAACAAAGATAAAATCAAACAAAAATCACAATTAATCCACAAGTATCAAAAAGTAACTTGAGGTGGACTAACTCTCTACAACGCTTAAGCAATCTGAGATGAAATGATGGAATTATCACAATAGAGAAAATGATACTTCCGTATAAACATTAATAAGAATAAAATTTGGGTGTACAGCGAAAGAAACAGATTGAACAAGAAAAATTATCTTCCTGTCGATATCCAGAGCGAAAGGAGAGAAACAAAGAATAATATGAGAAAATAGATATAAATGAAGTGATTATAGAAATGATGGAAGCTCCCACTGCTCATACAGTGCCCTACTAAAAAGACAAAAGATATAAAGGCCAATATCCTGTCCGAGATGCTTGATACATCTATGCATATTGAAAGATAATGAAGCACTAAATTCATTAAACTCAATGTTAGCATGCAAAATCCGTGCCAGCTACTTGACCAAGAAGGAAATGTAGAGGATATACTTTCTCTAATAAATATTCCCTTTGAATAACTAGAGACAGAAACAAGTACTGCTCATTATATCACAATACATACATTCTGATAACAAAGATAAAATCAAACAAGAAATCACAATTAATCCACAAGTATCAAAAAGTAACTTGAGGTGGACTAACTCTCTAAAACGCTTAAGCAATCTGTGATGAAATGATGGAATTATCACAATAGATAAAATGATACTTCCGTATAAACATTAATAAGAATAAAATTTGGGTGTACAGCAAAAGAAACAGATTGAACAAGAAAAATTATCTTCCTGTCGATATCCAGAGCGAAAGGAAGAGAAACAAAGAATAATATGAGAAAATAGATATAATGAAGTGATTATAGAAATGATGGAAGCTCCCACTGCTCATACAGTGCCCTAGTAAAAAGACAAAGGATATAAAGGCCAATATCATGTCCGAGATGCTTGATACATCTATGCATATTGAAAGATAATGAAGCACTAAAATCATTAAACTCAATATTAACATGCAAAATCCGTGCCAGCTACTTGACCCAGAATGAAATCTAGAGGATATACTTTCTCTTAATAAATATTCCCTTTGAATAACTAGAGACAGAAACAAGTACTGCTCATTATATCACAATACATACATTCTGATAACAAAGATAAAATCAAACAAAAATCACAATTAATCCACAAGTATCAAAAAGTAACTTGAGGTGGACTAACTCTCTACAACGCTTAAGCAATCTGTGATGAAATGATGGAATTATCACAATAGAGAAAATGATACTTCCGTATAAACATTAATAAGTATAAAATTTGGGTGTACAGCAAAAGAAACAGATTGAACAAGAAAAATTATCTTCCTGTCGATATCCAGAGCGAAAGGAAGAGAAACAAAGAATAATATGAGAAAACAGGTATAATGAAGTGATTATAGAAATGATGGAAGCTCCCACTGCTCATACAGTGCCCTACTAAAAAGACAAAAGATATAAAGGCCAATATCCTGTCCGAGATGCTTGATACATCTATGCATATTGAAAGATAATGAAGCACTAAATTCATTAAACTCAATATTAACATGCAAAATCCATGCCATCTACTTGACCAGAAGGAAATGTAGAGGATATACTTCTCTAATAAATATTCCTTGAATAACAAGAGACAGAAACAAGTACTGCTCATTATATCACAATACATACATTCTGATAACAAAGATAAAATCAAACAAGATATCACAATTAATCCACAAGTATCAAAAAGTAACTTGAGGTAGACTAAATCTAAAAACGCTTAAGCAATCTGTGATGAAATGATGGAATTATCACAATAGAGAAAATGATACTTCCGTATAAACATTAATAAGAATAAAATTTGGGTGTACAGCTAAAGAAACAGATTGAACAATAAAAATTATCTTCCTGTCGATATCCAGAGGAAAAGGAGAGAAACAAAGAAGAATATGAGAAAACAGGTATAATGAAGTGATTATAGAAATGATGGAAGCTCCCACTGCTCATACAGTGCCCTAGTAAAAAGACAAAGGATATAAAGGCCAATATCATGTCCGAGATGCTTGATACATCTATGCATATTGAAAGATAATGAAGCACTAAAATCATTAAACTCAATATTAACATGCAAAATCCGTGCCAGCTACTTGACCCAGAATGAAATCTAGAGGATATACTTTCTCTTAATAAATATTCCCTTTGAATAACTAGAGACAGAAACAAGTACTGCTCATTATATCACAATACATACATTCTGATAACAAAGATAAAATCAAACAAAAATCACAATTACTCCACAAGTATCAAAAAGTAACTTGAGGTGGACTAACTCTCTACAACGCTCAAGCAATCTGAGATGAAATGATGGAATTATCACAATAGAGAAAATGATACTTCCGTATAAACATTAATAAGAATAAAATTTGGGTGTACAGCAAAAGAAACAGATTGAACAAAAAATTATCTTCCTGTCGATATCCAGAGCGAAAGGAAGAGAAACAAAGAATAATATGAGAAAACAGGTATAATGAAGTGATTATAGAAATGATGGAAGCTCCCACTGCTCATACAGTGCCCTACTAAAAAGACAAAAGATATAAAGGCCACTAGTCCGAGATGCTTGATAATCTATGCATATTGAAAGATAATGAAGCACTAAATTCTTTAAACTCAATGTTAGCATGCAAAATCCATGCCATACTTGACCAAGAAGGAAATGTAGAGGATATACTTTCTCTAATAAATATTCCCTATGAACAACGAAGAGACAGAAACAAGTACTGCTCATTATATCACAATACATACATTCTGATAACAAAGATAAAATCAAACAAAATCACAATTAATCCACAAGTATCAAAAAGTAACTTGAGGTGGACTACTAACTAAAAACGCTCAAGCAATCTTGGATGAATGATGGAATTATCACAATAGAGAAATGGATACTTCCGTAATACATACAGAATAAAAATTGGGTTGGGGGTACAGCAAAAGAAACAGATTGAACAAGAAAAATTATCTTCCTGTCGATATCCAGAGGAAAAGGAAGAGAAACAAAGAATATATGAGAAAAAGGTATAATGAAGTGATTATAGAAATGATGGAAGCTCCCACTGCTCATACAGTGCCCTAGTAAAAAGACAAAAGATATAAAGGCCAATATCCATCCGAGATGCTTGATACATCTCTTCATATTGAAAGATAATGAAGCACTAAAATCATTAAACTCAAATTAACATGCAAAATCCGTGCCAGCTACTTGACCCAAGAAGGAAATCTAGAGGATATACTTTCTCTAATAAAATTCCCTTTGAATAACTAGAGACAGAAACAAGTACTGCTCATTATATCACAATACATACATTCTGATAACAAAGATAAAATCAAACAAAAATCACAATTATCCACAAGTATCAAAAAACTACTGAGGTGGACTAACTCTACTAAAACGCTTAAGCAATCTGAGATGAAATGATGAATTATCACAATAGAGAAAATGATACTTCCGTATAAAACATTAATAAGAATATAAATTTGGGTGTACAGCAAAAGAAAAAGAAACAGATTGAACAAGAAAAATTATCTTCCTGTCGATATCCAGAGCGAAGGAAGAGAAACAAAGAATAATATGAGAAAACAGATATAATGAAGTGATTATAGAATGATGATGGAAGCTCCCACTGCTCATACAGTGCACTACTAAAAAGACAAAGGATATAAAGGCCAATATCCTGTCCGAGATGCTTGATACATCTATGCATATTGAAAGATAATGAAGCACTAAATTCTTTAAACTCAATGTTGCATGCAAAATCCATGCCATCTACTTGACCAAGAAGAAATGTAGAGGATATACATTTCTAATAATATTCCCTTGAATAACAAGAGAACACACAAGTACTGCTCATTATATCACAAACATACATTCTGATAACAAAGATAAAATCAAACAAAAATCACAATTACTCCACAAGTATCAAAAGTAACTTGAGGTAGACTAACTCTAAAAACCGTTCAAGCAATCTGATGATGAAATGATGGAATTATCACAATTAAAAATGATACTTCCGTATAAACATTAATAAGAATAAAATTTGGGTGTACAGCGAAAGAACAGATTGAACAAAAAATATCTTCCTGTCGATATCCAGAGCGAAAGGAGGAGAAACAAAGAATAATATGAGAAAACAGGTATAATGAAGTGATATAGAAATGATGGAAGCTCCCACTGCTCATACAGTGCCCTAGTAAAAAGACAAAGGATATAAAGGCCATATCAGTCCGAGATGCTTGATACATCTATGCATATTGAAAGATAATGAAGCACTAAAATCATTAAACTCAATATAACATGCAAAATCCATGCCAGCTACTTGACCCAGAATGAAATCTAGAGGGA
>JACATO010002067.1:0-47761 GCA_018389105.1 Nautilus pompilius
AGTTTGATTATCTTCCTATTTATATCATGCAGTAAAAAATTCTAATATATTAGTTAACTTACCAACAAAAGATAGAAAATAACCAAATATATTAAATGCGCATTTTCTCAGCTGAACAAGGCCCCGTGATGTTGTTTTGTTGGAGAGAAACTTTTATACATCACCAAGTCCAAATGGTGATGACCCACCAACATTTTGAAAAGTAAATGAATGCACTGGTCGTGTAGAGAACATTTTAAACACCTGTTCCACTATGGCACCAGCTGTATAAAGGGTGGGTCAGAATTTTGATAAATGGTGTTGGTGGTCATAGGCAGAAGTAAATCAGGGTGCACTATGTTCACCTGCTCTCTCTACACTGACATCTCTCAGAATGGAGAAGCAAACTGCGGTCCGACTGTTTCAGTCAAGCGAGTGTCAGCTTTCACGCTGCTCACCCAAATGTATAATTTATAGTAAATGCCCACTTTTCAATCTTGTTCTCATTTGCACCCAAATAACAGCCATCTGCCCATAATTTTCAGGTATTGCGCTGTCCAACCGTCAGAAAGTTATTCTAGCTCAGAACATCAGCTCACCGTTCTGTAGAATGCTACTCGCCGACTTGTGTTCAGTTTGCCTAGATTTAAGAAGTTAAAGCTGTCTACAGATCCCCACTGAACACCTTTCCTACTCAACCAGTGGCTCGGTCACTAGGTACAGCAAACACAAACCACCTTTGACTTACAGACATGCTTTACATCATAGGTCCTGACCATTTCGTAAACATTTTTAAAAAATTCCTCTTAATTATCTTATAATATGGTAAGCAGTATGTTTAAGAACTTAAACAACATAATTAAAAAATATGGTCACAACAACAAAAATACATTACAGATGCATGACTTCACTCTATTAATTGGGCTGGAAGAGCGATTACTACTCTCTGTTTCAGATTATTCACAAGAATCAGCCATCACCGTGGAGACTGTTGTGACATTGTAACATCACCATGAATTATTATTGTCTTTTGGTCCACCATCCGATATCATATCGTGTGATGTATTGCACACTTTTATTTCTCTTGTCATTTATTGGTCAGTCCGTCACAAAAGGTCTGCAGTTGTGGTGACTACAACTGCAGGTGTAGCATCTGGACAAAATGCAGTTTTCATCTGAGGAAACTTTCAATATTTAAAATATAAACAGGAGTATTTTGTGATACTTTACATAAATTTCACACCGGTGACTCGTCTCCGAATACCCAGCATGCCATGTACACTAAATGAATACACCTCAGTAAAACTCTTCCGGTGGTGAGCGGAAGTGAAAGATAGCCGACTCCCCTTGGTCAGTCACTCGCTGATCTGCATGGATTTTCTGTGATCCACTTTCCACAGCATTTTCAACTCAACAGTATTGAGTTATAGCGAGAAATCGGTGAACATCAGAGGGTGACATCTAGCTCGTGAATGTGTGAACATCAGGGGAGACATGCTCCCAGATAGCAACAAAGTCTCAGCATCCTTGAGGAGGCACGACTATCAATAAGATGCACCATGTGTAACATTGGCGGAAGGAAAACAGCAAAGATGCTTCCTTTATTAACCAACATTCCTGACCTGTGATGAGGTTTCCAGGTGCCCAGGTCTAGGATGGTTTGCTAACTGCTGGTAAACCAAATTCACTTCATGCACAAAATGATCAAATCATTTTTGAAAAATTTTCTTACGACATCCTGGCATTTTTGCTATTCTTATATGTCTCTGGCAAATGCTTAACATTCTTAAAAGTGTGAGAATGATCACTTGCTGATAAATAAAGGTCTACATTTATATCCTGCATCATTTCCCCACACATGCACCACTACCACGATCTTTGGTTTCTCATATGTAGCAGCTCTAGTATTGTTTGTGGAAAGCACCGCCAGTGTAGTCCAGTTATATCTGCATTGAATGTTTGCTCAGCAGTCAGCAGAACCCTTTACTTAAAACGGCAAGCTTACGAATACCACATCTGTCTTTAGATTGGTTAAACCACCTAATGGAGAATTTGTGTGGTCCAGAAGTGGCTTGATCTCACTGTGCTGCTGTTGGAACCATTCCATCAGAATTTTGTTTAATTGTTAGAAACTAACTACCTGTAAAAGTTCATTTTATCTGTACCTCCTGGGATATTAACTCGTGGATTGTAGTAGTTCTGATGCCATGATCACGAACAAACTTGGTTGTTACCTCAATCGCATGCAGATGTAAAATGTCTTGTTTATTGTTAAATGAATTCGCTTCTTTGGAGTATGCAATGGTGGAGGAGAAGATATGGAATCTAATGTTTTTGTTTTTTTGGATGCCATTGGTGATATAGAGGTGCAGCTAATGAACTCAAAATTAGTGCAATGGACTGAAGACACTAACTGAACCTGTTTGACAAGGAGAGAGACAGTTCCATCTTGTGGTTGATAATATTAAATTACATTTTAATTACTCTGCAAGATTCTTTTCAGTGCTGGTATATAATGTTTGTGTTTATGTATATCAAAATAGAGCAAACTAATTTTTTTTCTGCATCAGTTGTCTAATCTGATGTTACTTAAATTATGGTACCACTCTCTTGTCCCTTATTCATTTTTTTATTGAAACAATTTCTGCTTGGTTTCAAACTGTACATATTGCATTTTACTTACTTAATTTTTTAAGGTCTTGAGAACCAAAAACAGTAGGGAAAAAACTGATATTTGTTTGCAAAAATTGGAAAACTAATAAAAGTACTTTTGTTTAAAGGTGAGTTTGAAGCTTCATCGAAGACTGTCGCATAGTAGGAGGAAATGTTTGTGATTCCTGTCTGGGCGTGTGGCGTTGTAATGCTTTTTGTCAGGTTTTAAGCAAACCACAGGACTAGGATGTGATATGACTTGGTTAATTAAAGATCTGAGGTTTTAATCAGGGAAGTTTAAAATGTGAATTGCATGACACCTTACAGAAATCCTACTTCCTCAATAGAGAGCATTCAATACATTTTCGTGACTCTGCAAAATCATAAGAAGTTTATTTGTAGCAGATGGCAGAAGAAACAAAAAACCAATGCTGCACAGTTGTGGACAGATTAAGAACGGTAATCTGTACATTCAGAGGTATTTCTGAACATTTGTTTCATTACTTTTACAATGCAAGTTAAAGAATGAGGTTCATAGAAACCGAGGAAAATTTCAACATTTTTCTTAAAGATTATGAAATATGAAACCATAAAAACACGGTCTCATGTTCTAGGACCCCAATTTTATGCAAAAACAGTTCATTACACTGATAATTTGGATGTTCCCCATTATTTACATACCCAACCATTGTCGCTGCTGTAAAATGGGCTCCTGAGATAGGTGGATTTGCAGTAGTCACAATACGTCCTGTCTTACGTAGAGCGTGGTCCCAGCCAGTGTCTACATTGTATTGATGCTGATCTTCTGCTTGTGTGTGTGTGTGTGTGTGTGTCATCAAATTTCTCTCTAACAAAGAAAGTCTGACCACTGCACTTTCTTCACAGTCACTGCAGCAGACGATCTGGTCTCCCAACAGTTCCTTTTAAGTGTCACAACTGCCCGCTGTGTCTTTTGCATGCAATTTTTATCCTGCATTAATGAGAGCCATTTCTGATATGCTTTGCCCGTCTGGCACGTGTCTTGGCGGGCCTCCTTTGAGATGTAGCCTGGTGGTTCCTACAGGTGAGGCAAACCTTTGGTAATTCACGAGAAAAATAGAGCACCCTTTTCACCTTGTTGGTTTGGTTAGTTACTGTAGGATGAGGGGAAATGCTCAGACCGATCCTCTGCTTTGCCAGATTCTGATTCTGATTCACAAGGTGATTGCAGCCTGTGTAGGGTAGGAATCTGGATCACTAATCAGCAAACAACTGGCATCCCGAATCTTTGGATGTGGAGACAGCATTCTCTCATCTTACATTGTCCAGTCAGTCTACAGCTGTTAATTAATGGTTCTGGAGAAGATGTATCTGTTGGTCCTAATGCTGCATTGTAACATTGCTGGCCTATTTGGTGTAATTTGTGGTTTCATGATTAACTGATGATAGGGGGGTGTGGTGCAGGTCAGTCGTGGTCTTCTTCTGCATTTGAACTCTGGCTGCTTGAAGCCATGCACAAGACCTCTGAAAATAGAATTGAACAAAAAACCGTTCATAAGATCTGTGGCTGTTCTCGGCCAGAAACGCTACTGCTGCACATCAATTCTATCTGAATTTGTGCAAAATCTTGTTAACAATGGAAAATTATGTTCGTTGGGAAAGGTTTTCTGCTTTTAAAGGTGGGCAGTTTAATGATGAGGACCGGCAGGTGGTCGCTGTACCGCTGACATCTGTAATTACCTTGCCCACCAATCAAAAATTCTAGCTCTCCATTGTTTATAATGTTACCGGTCCGAAGTGAAAGGGTGTAGGCTTTTTTTTGTGTTTCCTCTTTGTTCTGCTTGCGTAATGAGCTGCTTGAGTTATTACAAAAATAAACTAGGAAAGAAATGTTATTATTAAAATTATTTCGCGTGTTCTTTAATATTTTATCTCTCTATACTAGAGTTGTTGACGAATGGAAAAGAAAGAAGTTATAGGCTAATCTCTCTCTGTCAGTGATGACAGCCAATAAGAAAGTTGACCGTCTGCCCTTAAAATGTTTAAAAAACGTTTTCTTGCTATGACTTTCTGTATCGATGGAAATGTCAACCATATTTCTTTTGTATCACGAGTTACCTAAACAAATTCTGTGGTGTGGTGTGTTCTTTCTATCACAAGAATAAACTGGGGGATTGATTTCTGGCCAACCTAGTATTTGCTGATAATGATTTTAGGTGAACTGAATTTTTCAGATAAAATGCTTTAAAAGTTAACAAAAAACTACTTTAGTACATTCCTCCTCTGTGCAATCAACTTCATTATGTGTGCAAGCAAGAATTTTAAAAGCACATCTCCCATTTACAAGTGGCTTAGCTAGAGAAGGCTGAACAACAGATACAGATGTGCAATAATATGATGTATTACCATTCTTAGGTGTTTTCTTTGAACTGAGCATTATGTGACATGGACTCGTGGGTCTCGAAACTAGGTTCTGCTAACTATCGGCATTTCAGCTGCCCGAGTTCTGAGATGGAATCATCAAGGATGGTAAATAAATAGATGGCACCAACCCTGGAGGTATTTGTATTCCTGCTCATGAAAGGCCAGCAATTTTAAAAATCAATCAGCCTAAACTTGTAGAAATTCTGGTGAATTACCATTTAGCTGTCCTACAATGTTTACTCACATTCCAAATGTAAAAAAATCATAGTACCCTTAGTTTGATTTTTTTTCTAGAAGAAACTCATTTCATTGAGGATGTAGTTTATCTGCTGATAAATGATTGTCTGGTGACATGTCCACGTGTCATGATAGTGAGTCATTCAAATGATTATCAGAACCTTTGTGCTGGTAGATAACTGTTCATGCAGGTAAGATGTACTGCTATATTGAACTTAACTCAGGATTTACTTACAGGTGATATTGAAAAAATCTGGAATGATGACTGAAAATTTGAAAGGATTATCAGAAGCACATCTGGCAGGTCTTCAGTTCCTTGCTTTTAATCTGCAGTTGTACTGGAAATTCTATCGCCTTTGCAGTTTTACACCAAATTAAAAAGATAACATCAACATCACCCTACCTGTTCCTCTCAGTCTTAGTTGTAACTGACACTGTGGTTCTAATCACAGGCCTAAGCTGCTACTGGACTCTGAACATGTTTGACTATGACATATGCACAATATCAGATGCAGGGTGTAAACTTTCCTTTGTTTTATATCTCAGCATGCAGTTTTCCTCTTGGATACTTGTGACAGTCACCATAGAAAGATGCTACATGGTTTGTAAGCCACTGACCGCTAGACAGATTTGTACAAAGTCAAGAACAAAGATACAGATGGTCATCATGTTCATCATTCTAGTTGGGGTAAATGTTCATTTCTTAAAACAAATGGATTACACATTGGTGAAGATAATACAACAGACTGCACCTCGCTCAACGATGAATACGTTTTTGTGTGGATTGATTTTTTAGTCTTATCTCTCATCCCTCTCACCGTAATGCTCATTTGTAACGTTATCGTCATAGCACAAATGAAAAAGTGGGTTAATATCCGAAGAAACTTAACTCAGGAGACAAATCGTCAAAGTGTAAAAAAACAAACTAAATATCCGACCGCAGTATCTAAGCAGCATGACTCGAGTAATCATGCTGCTAAACGTTTTCTTTGCCATCACATCTGTACCCATCTCTGTTTATTTCATTGTAGAGACCTATTTCACACACTCATGTATTGGTTACTCAGAGAGTACAATGAAGCTGGTATGGACCCTGTGTTACCTCTTACGGTATTTCCATTCTGCAGTCAATATTCTTCTTTACTCTGCTCGAGGGAAACTCTTCCGCTGGGAGTTGGAAAGAATGTTTTGCAAAGATAAACAGTAAGTTAATAGTCTTTTCTTTTTATTATAAAATAAACTGCCCACAAAGTGGAAGCTAAAATAAATATACAATATGCATAGTTCTGTTCCCCATGATGTATGGGTATTAGCTAATTAGAAAATTATGGAAATTGAATAAGCTGACTTAATTGACTAGATTTGAGAAATGTTTAACTTTCACAGATTAAAACTCCACCTGGAGCAATCTGTGTATATTTTAATAACCCTTTTCCTTGATAGCTTATATAGACCATGTTAACTTGTTCTATGGATAGTAGTTACAATCTAAATAAATGCATTAATAATGTGCTTAGCATCATAAAAAGGCTGTCTTTAGTATGACTGACTTTTAGACACAGAAAACTCATTTGTCTTCGTTCTAACCATAAAGTATAAATGATGCTGTAAAATACAAAATTGCCTTCCATTCTCTTGTCGCCAGTAATGTTCAGTCATTACTTTTACTTTCGAAACTTTAAATTGCATATGTTGATCAGACCTAAAATATAGGACATTCATTCACTTAGGTTCAGAATCTGATGAAATTTATCAGGTGATATGAAAATGACTTTAAAGTTTCTGGATTTAAGAAACACTGATGAGATCTACTTTTGCCGACGGGAAATCAGAAAATTGAAATACATCACTGACATCATAATCACTAAAAAGCTGACTGTATCGGGTAAAACAATTTAAAATACTGGGTGGCAATAAATTCAAAATACTACAGAACTTGGATTATCTTTAATGGACTTGACCCCATTTGAATTGAACATTTTGGCATAATTTATGGTACCTTCACCACTCAGTAACCATATGATCATGGATTCCTTTAGCACTACAGCCTTCTTTGTGCAAAACCTTGGGAAAATCCATATTCTGAAATCGAAAAACAGTATTTGTATACAGACGAGGCAGGAGCAATAGGTATGTATTCGACTTATTAAGCGGCTTATTCTTAAAACTGGAACACTAGAGAAATTGGTTTTTCATACACAGAAAAGGAATTTATGAAACTGATTCCAGAATTTAATAATTTTCTCGTCTGAATCTGACCATTCGTAAGATAAGAATGCACACTCAAGTTGGGGGTTAATGGTGGCCTGGAACAAGGTCCTCTGTCGCACCGGGTTTGGTGCGATGTCAACTAGCTGAAGTATCTCAATAAACATCACAATCACCAAAAAAAAACATGGAATAAATATCATTTTAATATACTTGATTAAACAATGCCAAAGAGGTCCTCAGAACTCACATCTTGGATTCTGAACTGTTTAGCAAACACCAGAGTAAAGTCAATTTGGGTAATCATGGGTTTTATCTGAAAAAATGTGACAGTCCTCTGGTTTAAAAGCCAGGTTCCAGCTGTTGCTTTGATTAAAAGGTGGATTAAGGCCCACATCCTTTTATCAGTTCAGCTTTCAAACCAACAGTCTTGTACTTGCTTACCATATAACTAGAATAACCGTTTGGTATCCTAGAAAGTGTCTATTTCTGTCAAGTTACTGCAGAAGTGCATGACATTAAACGTCCGCATAGCAACCTCCTGGAAAGCAAGCATCTGTTTCAGAGAAATGGGAATAAGAGAGTTTGAGAAGGCAAAATAGGGATCTATCTTGTCGAATCACAAGTAGGCAGCATTTTCCATAAATAACAAGATGTCTATAAATGCTACATCAGAGAACATTCATGAAGCGAGAGAGTAGCAAATTTGGTCCTTCAGAATTTTGATTTATACATGATTTTAAATTTGATGATTAAAGTACACAGTTGGGCTTATTGAGTCGTATTTTAAACTGTATTTCTGTATTATCTTATTATCATCCACAAAAATGAAGTGCGACACACCTGCAAAAGACTGAAAACAATATCTCATTACCAGAGATCATTCCATGTTCTGCAGTAGTTTTTGGCACTGGTTCCCAGAGCAGCTCGCTCACAAATTTTTAGCTCTGATGCCTTAATAGGAGGGAGTTTTGGACAGCATTTCTCCTGATCTTTTATCTTCCAAGACCAACTCTTGGCGTTCTATAATGGAGAAACTGGGTAATCGGTCCATATGTGCATTAATTTTACTACTATTTGTGGAAACCTAAATAATAATGCTTATTCACACACCTTGTATATTCTTTCAGACTGCTGAAAACATGCTGCAGCTGGAAGGCATCTTCAGCTTTCTTATCAGTCTACTCTGGATAATTTTCTCCATTAGTCCCCTACACAGCTGGTCAGGCTAATCGGTCAGTGCAAGTCATCACTGTTATTGTTAAAGCCATTTCACTCCTGTGTTTTGTTTAATATTTTAAAATCCTATTCAAAGGTTACACATTATATGTTGAAAAGTTAATTTTAATAATCTGCTTTCAACAATGAATCAAATTTTCTATTTGATTGAAGCTCAGCTTCCAGAACAGGCCCATGACTGTGGGTGAAAACTACTAGCAAACTAATTATGAAGCATCTTAACTATTTTCCTGGAAATATTTAAAGGACCACACCCCCAAAAACATTTTCTACTAAATGAACTTCATAATGTTTCTTAGTAGCAGAAGTTTAATTATATATGCACTTCTAGATATATGGTATCCCAGCCTTCCCTAATCTTATGCTTTACTGAATGTTTATTTTTTGTTAATGATATCATATCATCAATATCACTGATGTCTGGTAAGATCATGTTGTTATTGGCTTTAGCACATTATAAATCCTACTAGTGTCTGTACTAGTGTTGAAAATGGTGTTTATTGGAGTTCTAATCATTATTTCATTGACCCCCCCCCCAGATATTGGAGAAGTCACCACCTGAAGAAATCTCTCATGCATTCTCACAAAACTTGGTATTAGCAGAGATATATTTCAGTATTATCCCACTCTAAGTAAAATTTGAATTTAAAAAAATAGTAAAAAAAACAAAAACAAACTGGCATCAGGATAATACAAGCCATGTTCACCATTGTGTTCTAGGTTTGATTCAATGAGCTGAAATATGCTGAGAAACAAAGGGATTTTAATACAGCAAATAATGAAAAGTAAACATTTAAATGGAAATGAAACAGGAATATTTTCTTTAAAACTACACCAATATATGTACCTTGACAGAAACAAATTGCTTTATTTACAATATAGAAATTGTAATTACCTTATTAAACAAGGTTTCATTATTTTTACGTGACAATGCACCATCTTAAATATTCATACAATTATCAATGTCAATTAGCGTAACTAGACACTGTTTCATCCATTGTGGTCTATCTTCAGATATTTGGCTACACTGTGTCCTTTCCCTGTTAATTGGGATTCAGATCACTTTCAATTTATTAAAAGTTTCACTTAATGTTTCTGTTTGCTCAGTTCTGATGCAAAAAGTTCTGAACAAAATCTCTTCCTCAAAGGTAAAAGCAACAGTTCATTTTCTTTTGAGTTTGGCTTTTTGGTGACCATGTTAGCCACCAGTATCATATACTTGCTACCTTAACTGCTTGAAACAATTTTCCCAAGATTCATTTGCCACAAGTTTGTGGATGAAATTAAACTGTGTTTTCAGCTAATTTTACCAAATTTTATTTCACATTTTTAGGAGATTCCTTTGCTGTTGATTATAATTTCAGCAAAAGGCAGCATTCCACCAGACAACTGAAAACCTGGGCTTGAGAACGTCACCGAGCAGCGATATCACACATCAGCTGCCATGCAGATCCTAAAATAAAAGATGTCGACTTCTCAAGAATTCCCTTAACATATATCTGTATTGGAACACCACTATCCTTAGCCAGTGGTGGGGGCTGGAAGTGATCCTTAAAAATGTTGACAAGGTTAAAGGACAGTATCATTCCCAATGAAATATGTATCTAAGCTCTTTATTTTCTTTTCAGAAATACAATTCAAAGCATAACTCTTCAAAATCAGTGGCATAACAGCTCCCGACACCATTACTACACAAAGTCCACAGATAGCATGCAGTCACCATTATGATGAGGTTGCAAGAACTATTGCTTTAAATGTAACGAGAGTAAAACCCCATCTATAGAAGTTTGAGAGCCAGGCATAGTTAGCACCATCTGGTTGGCATTCATTCTGAATATGGTGGTTGCTCTGGAAACACTAAAAGCATTAAGAATATTTAAATGTTCATACAAAATTAATACCTGTATATTTTAAAGTACCAAAGGTAAACAGTCCAACCATTTTGGTTTTCTTAAATTGTTTCAAATCATTTTGAAATACAAGCCACTACTATCTCTATTTTTGTCTCTATAAGGAAAGTATCAGTTTTGACGGGTACTTTCACTACCTCACGTTGCAGTAAATCAGTTCCTTTTCAGGACCAAGTTTCACAGCCATGATGCATTTTAATACCTTTATGCGACAAACATCTAGAGAACATCTTTTGGCCTCAGTTCTCTAACCAGTGCATGTCATTTGTAGTGATAATTCTTCAAAGTTAACCAACATTTTTATTTATTCAAGTTGGCAGCTTCAAAATCACCAAACTCTGCGATCTATGCTTCTGTAGAGCCAACACCGGAAGGTGCGACGTTCTCCAGACCGTGGTTACGGCCGGAGCAGGTAGAATGTTCAATTAGTTTCAGCCGCTGCGCTTAGGAAGAGCGATTTTTAATAACACAGTCAGCCTCGATGTGATGCGAGATGAGCAGAGATTCTCCTTTTATAATAATATACTTTTCTTGTATAGTTTTGTTTCTGTGGATTAGGTTTCTCGTGACTAAATTAAAGAAATCCAGACTCAGGAAAGGGTTGGAACGAAGTTGCAATGTGCCCAATTCCGCAGTGTAGGGAGTTATGGTTTTTCGGAAAACAGGACAAGAAACAGATCTATTGACAGATGGGAACGAAAATAGATTAATAAAAAAGGGGGAAAAGGGAAAGAAGAAGAGAGGAAGAACAAGAAAAAAAGACACAAATCAAAGGGAAGAGAATAAAGGGAGGCAGAGGGAAATAGAAGAGAAAGAAACGAGGCAAGAAAACCATATTTTCCAGTTCCAGAGAAATTTTAAACAGTAAACAGAAAAATTTTGGAAAGAAGTTATTACCTCTGTCGCCTATCGACAGGTGAGGATCTCATTCAGAGAGAGAGAGAGATCACTTCAGAAGTAAACAATCAACAGAAGGAAAGGCAAAGGTAAAGTTTTTCCCGATGGTTTATTTCCCTGGGTTTCATCCCAGGAGGCTTCTGAGATAAGGTGAGCAGACTGTGCGCTTGTTGATCTATGGAGGGTGGTACCTGGCAGCCCCAGGTCGGATGTCCCAGGAGGGGAGTCTGTTCCCTACCTACAATAACCAACGGTAGTCTCAGGTATATCCGACTGTTCATTAGGCTACTCGTTGATTAAACTCGGTTTTATTCATTAGTCAATTCTAAGGGCGAGGTATTTTTACTACTAACTTCAGTTCCATTTCCAAATTCAGTATCTACACCAAATTACGATCACACACACACACACACACACACACACACACACATTCTCTTGTTGCCAGTAATGTTCAGTCATTACTTTTACTTACACATTACCTTGAATACCTCCAAATGTGAGACAGCCTTGGAAATACAGTCTACATGGCAGCCCAACGTCTCTATCGCCGGTGTCCGGTTGTCCTGCAATCCCCATCCAACCTTCCTGGGTGTGCGCATGACCGACAAACATGTCCATAAGCTCTGTCAAACACTTCATCACCGATCAATTCTTCCAAATCCAACGTGAGGGTGTGCGTTTTGGATGGATCTACGGTGTCCATGATTGCCGGTATCTGATGTAGTTGAGAGCTGAGATAAAGACTTAGCCTGCCTATTAATGGATAGCCAAGCAAAGCCGCATCTACTGCTGTGTTTTTATTTCAGTTCCAGCAGTGACTAAAGTGAAATTCTGATGATGGAAGTCGAGCCTGTTTCACCAAGTACACAAACTCGATAGCCATTGTACTCAACGACAGAAAACATCAACAGAAAAATTCCAAAAGTAAAGGCCTATTTTAAAGCAAGAAGTCAATGAAGCTGAATTTCAGTTGACCTGGATTCTCTATAACTCAACATGAGTATTTATTATCAATAAATGGGCTCCTGAGATAGGTGACAGCCCTGCAAACTGCATCCAAATGGTACACAGAGCTACCTGTAGATGTAGCCAGTGTACAGACTTTCTCAACTGACCTGTGCACATGTCCATGTACTCACAGAGGTGTTGTCTCCATAGTTCCATACACACCAGATCCTGTGCCTACATTATACAATATTTCCCATTAGTTGAAACAGATTGTGAATGAGCTCAGAGTGGAAAAAAAAATCTTTCCAGTCACATTCGACGTCTCACCAGTGCTCCTGATGAACGATTTTCGTCAAAGATCATTGGGTCAACAGCCATAGTGTTGATGCTTGTTCCTCTGTACTTCATAGTTCTCATTGATCTGCCAAGAATCATCCATCATTTTCAATTTCTGATTAGTTTGTGCAAAAGAAAGAAAAGAAACCTGTTGTCTCCCGCTATATTTTAAATTAAGGCATTGTTGTCAAAAGGTATTTACTTTTGCTCTTATTAGTTACAAGGACAATAATAATAACCAAACATAAATTATGGGAAAAAAGAAGTAAATTTATTATTGACTTTATCTTCTGGCTTTGCACTATACTTGATTGCATGTGTTTTAAAGTTTGAGAAATGCAAACTTCTTTTTATATATATTGACTGCTACTCCATTTGAAATAAAACCGTAAATACCGAGTTTACTCTGGTTCTTATAAAGAGTGATGTAAAGTAATAGTTCCAGAACTTCCACTTCTTCTAAATTTCTCCTAGGTTACAAGATGAGAGACTGGGTTGCACAACCACTTCTGTATGTGGGAAGCCATCAGCAATAGTCCTTCTAGAACTATTTACTTCTAGATTGGGGACAAAAACACAGCTGGCTGATGAAGAGGAGTAAGAAATCACTCCATGGAAATTTGTCAAACTTGACCAACCCTGACCAGGTTCCAAACCTGGGTTTTCAACCACAGTAGTCCAGTAGACTAACCTCTGAATAATCACGCAGCAGTGAAGTAAATGGTTCAATTATCGTGCACATTTGTAAGCAGCTAGAGTAAAAGAGGTAACATTTCCAATAATCATCTTTAATCCTTTTGGTGCTTAATTAAATTTCAGCCTGGAAAGTTTCAATTATCCACCAAAAATGAAAGTAGGAATTTGATTGGAGAAGTTGTGGGGCTTTCAAAGACATGAGGCTACCACTTATCGTGACAGAGGGAAAGTTTTTTGGAAGCTATGGGGTAAATCTGCTTCCTGCATCAGATGGTCATAAATGTCAAAGTGGACATGTCCGCTTTCAGCATCACATGAGTTAAACAAAGTCCAATACTAATCAAACTGTCTGCAGTTTCAGAATCTATGTATAAATTACTTTGGAATTCACTACTGAAGTCTGAAGGTACATAGCAAAAAAATAGAAATGTTTCTACCTCTGGAGGCCCTCACACAAAAGCAATCCCTTTTTTTCTATTTCTAATATTTATAAAAAATGAGCTTGGAAAAATCAGTACATATTTAATATATTTCTCAAGTGAGGGCTTTATTACACAAGTTGTGCAATCTTGTACAAAGCACCTTAATCCTTCGTCTTCTGCAGGTAAATTCCACTGCATATAAAACTCAATACTGACACTGCACTGATGAAGCATTAACTCAAAGCTGCTTCATTCTACCGTATACTTTCTCATTTCTAACACCAAAACAACGTGTGCCCTGGTGTTAGCTTTGATTTGAAAATATTCACGCTCTTAAATGACAACTCCAAACACCAGGATAATTTCTTCCCATCCATATTTAGAAAGGAAACAAACCGCTGTGTGTAACAAAAAAGAGACTTCAAATACATAAGACTAAACAAAAACAACAACCATTAATGATTGTTCTTAATCACTCTATTGCCTCCTAGCTCCACATATAACCAATGTTTCTTTATTTTGGTAAATGTATTTTATTTGATCTGATTTTAAAATAAAATTCAGATGAGCATCACTTTGAAATTTAAAACAATTCAGAACACTACACAGGGAATGCAAAAGTAAACATAACAGGAAGGCAGCAATTACTTTCTCATTAACAAATTAATTAGTACAAAAATTACTTCTATTATATATTTACACTTATTTTAAATATTAGTAAAAAAAACCATGCATGTGCCATTCTATTCACCCACCACCCAGAGTTTACAGCTGCTGCTGGGGTCAAAAAATCCATGGAATGTAATTGGGATGAAGGTGTCTGTGGGAACGTCGGCTTTAGCCACTTCTTCCAGGGTGTGGGCATCCAAGATGGCCAGGTAAGATGGCCTTTCTGGATCACTGCTTGTTACTGGAATCAATATCACACCTGGGGCAGGTGAGAAAAAGAAGTGAATAAACCAACCAAACATTAAAAGGAAAGAGAAACGAAAAGCTTCTCTCACAAAAGAAAAGATGCAGCAAATGACACAATTTTGTTTGTTTGGAATAATGTTCACATATTTTGTCTGATGTTTGTAATCATCATCATAATAACTGACTCACTGATGAAAGTAATTTTAACAACAACAAACTCTTCATATCTGGTTAATCAGTGATTAGAAAAATTATAATAAAAAATTCTCCAGATAAAAAATCATAACCAAAAGAAGACATTAAAATACATAAAAGACTTAAATCATTTTTTTATTTGTTATCATTAAGGCAATTCATTAAGGTAATTAATGTAAAGTCGATAAAAAAACAATGAATAATGATATCCTGACCCACACCTTAGTTTTGTTCAAAGGCATCAGTATTTTCAAACTGAATTAAATATAGTTTGTGAGGATTAACTGTTAACTGTACTTTTAATAATATAATGACTGTATAATGTTTGAATAGAAACTAGGAGTCATCTTTTCCTGGTCCCATCAACGGACAAAGTGAAACCTTCCAGTTTAAGGGGATTCACTTGTCACCACATCTATCACGTGTAGTGAGTGACAGAGCTCGTCTCTTGATGCTTCATGGTAGAAACCAGGTTGACATACTCTAGACCAGGGGTCTCCAAACTTTTCAATGTAAGGGCCACATTATATATTTCCCACATTTATGCGGGCCGAAGGAATAAAAAATGAAAAAAAAACAAATCAGTGCCAGTAATTTTAATTTCCTCAAATATTAGAGTTAAACATGGAAAAATTAAAACATATCTTGTTGGAAAAATCAGGGTAAACTGAATAGATTCCTGCCTTTAGTTTTATGCAACCAAATTAGTGTGACGAATGATACTGTCGTTTTGACTTCAAAATTTCATTAAAATCAGGTTCCAGATTAGATGAGCCAATTGTAAGAATTGATTTCAAATGATCATCAGACAAATTTGCTCGATAGTTAGATTTCACATACTTCATTTTGGAAAATGTTTGTTCACACAAGTATGTTGTACAAAAAATGGACACAAAACTACAAGCAAACTTTATCAAATTTGGGAAACTGATCTGGCTGCAGGCATTTATAAAACTCAATCAGATTTCCTTCTCTATACTTATCTTTCAGTCTGTCATCTGCCTGGAGATCAATAATTTCCATTTGAAATTGAGTTGGAAGATTTTCAGCATTGCAGTCAAATGGATTATGAAGAGCCTGATTTCATTTGCTTTGGCATCAAGGTCAGCAAATCGCTCCTGAAACTGTTTTTTAAATCTGAAATTATTTCATTTGCAAATGAAGAAGGAAATTCAACTTTACTTTCTGCATGAAATTTTTCACAACATGGAAATGAGCAAAATTCTTAACTTTCACCTGGCCTTCAAGTAGTGCAAGTTTTGCTCTGAATGCCTTGACATGAACAAAGTAGTCACTGATCAAATTTGTTTTGTCTTGCAACTTCATATTCAATTGATTCATATGACCTGTCATATCTGCAAAAAATGCCAATTTCCAAATCCATTCACATTCTGATAATAATGGCTGAGGTTTATTTTTCTCTGTGAGAAATAAATCAATTTCTAATCTGAGCTCAAAGAACTGCAGCAAAACCTTTCCACAACTAAGCCATCTAACTGCTGTATAATAAGGCAAGTCAACAAACTTGGCATCAATTTCTTTCAAGAAATCACGGAACTGGCGATGGTTGAGTGCATGAGATCTAATGAAATTAACCACAGAAACACACAGGTTTCATGACACAAGACATATCAACATATTTTAGGCACAATGCTTGTTGATGGATAAGGCAATGCAGAAAAATGGGTTTTGAGAATCCTCCAACCTCACAAGCTGTTGTAATTTGCCCAACCAAACCCTTCTTTGTCCCAGACATATTCTTTCCTCCATCAATTGTCACACACTGCACTTGTTTCCATTCCAGGTTATATTCTGTCATAGTTTTACTTACTTACTTCATTGAAAATGTCCTCTCCAGTTGTTGTGGTGTGCATGCATGAACTGATGCTAATTCTGGGTCACATTAAATTCACTATCAACACACAATGAATACTAAGAGCTGAGAGGTATCACACACATCAGTTGATTCATCCAACGCAAGAGAATACCAACAAAATCTTTTTGTTTTTTCTTTATTTGCCGAATTATGTCGCCTCCTAAATCTTCAATTCTACGAGCAACAGTATTTGACCCAAGACTCATCATTTTGAAGAGGTTTACTTTTTCTGGACATACCTCTCCTGCTGCTTCCACTATACACTCTTTTATGATACTACCATCAGTGAAAGGTTTTCCTTTTTTGGCCAACACATAGGCAACTTTGTAACTGGCTCTAGTTGAAGCTTCATTTTCAGATTTTTTCTTACGGAAAACAGCTTGTTGAGAATGCAGACTGTGCTGAAATGATTCAAACTTTTTAGTGCGTTCTGCTCCTGTGATGTGAGAATAACTTGAGCCATGTTTAGATTCATAGTGCCGACGAATATTGTATTCCTTCAGAACAGCAACACTGTCTCTACATATGAGGCATAAAGCTTTATCATTTGCTTTCACAAAAAAGTACTTTATCTTCCATTCATCATTGAACTGACGACACTCACTGTCCACTTTTCTTTTCTTTATCTTTTCCATATCTGAAAACATAAGGATATTAGTCGTATATTAGCAGAAAGATATGAACAAAAATATAGTTGAGTAGAATATCGAAGCAGATTAAGATGACGCTCAAACGAAAAATAATATCAACAAAAAATAACAGCAAAAATTTCCCACAACGCATTCAGCAACACTACGCTTAGGGGTGCCCGCACACCGCGAGCAGTATAGCAGGAGGGAGAGTGCAGCAGTCCACACGAGGGAGCAAATGCTCCCGTTTTAAGGAACACTTGCTGCCAAACACCAAATTTGCTCCCAAAACGGAGAGCAAGCAGCAAATGCTCCCTGTTTTTACTGGATGCTCCTGCTTTCGATCATGATGGAAAGCAGGAGCACTTGCTCGACGAACAATTTTGCTTAATAATTTATGAAGACGGGTATTTAAAACTCTAAAATATGTAGAAATTTAGCCTTCTAAATTAGTGGAAATAAATTCTACAGGAAAAAACAGCTTGTATGTGGTGTTAAAAAGTATTATTATAAAGTGGTAAATATTATGGCAACAGCTTTCGTTGATAAACTTAATGGTTACCATTTTAACTATTTTAAACATGCAATATTTTTGGCTACAATAGTATTATTGCTATTTTGTATAACTAAGATAAAGGCATTGTCAAAGTACAGAGAAAAGAATATTGTACAGTGTTTGTGCTCCCTCGTGTGGACGGAGCTGTTCTATGTCCATCTCGGAGCGGCCAGCGACACGTGACAACCACACACCACGCAGTCCATGACAACACTGCCTGCAACACGTCATCAGCGATCAAACCCTATCAACACCTCAGTTCACTCACCCCCACGCTCTCTCTCACATAACCACACAGAATACAGCGAAACCCCACTCGCCCTCCATCCCCACAATAAACAGTTATACACAACTGATTGGTTGTAATGCACAGCACATACCTACCAGTACTAGTATCTGTGCGTCACACTATCGAGAGAGAGGGAAACTGACTCGGGCTGAGCGCCACCAGTCAGCAGCCCCAGCTTTGAATAATTCAGCTATGCCAGTCGTACGATAATTATTTTTTCAAGGCCACCACACAGGGATTTGTTTGGCGGGCCGGATGTGGCCTGTGGGCCATAGTTTGGAGAGCCCTGATCTAGACAATTGTTCAAAATGTTGATAGAATTAGATCAAGAACAAAGAGATGTTGTACCCACCATCATCCTCATCCTCCCCTGAAGGCCTTGGTACAAACACAGGCTCTGCAGCAAAAAGCCGTTTGGTTCCACCCACTTATTAACAGTTCTCATCAGAATGTCAATCTTTATTATCTGAAACAATAAGAATGCGATGTCTGTCCACGAGTACACCAAAGATAATTTCAACACTAAACTTAGTTTTTCAACAGAGACCGATCTGGAATAAGTTCTTTAAACCCACCTTGCTAACACATACCTGCATCAGCTACCTGTCACTGATTTCAGTACCAAATTTTAAAAATGGACTCCTTACTTATATACATCACACATTTCTGTTTTTCAGTAATTATTAAAGTTGGATGATGATGATGGTGTGATCGTGTTTTTACTTCTGTAATTGAAACTGCTATTTTTGAATTTGCTGTTTTCACAAAGATTTGCTAGAATTTAAATATCACAGGAATTAATCTCCATTTTCTTTAGCAGATCACATAGGGAAATTTACTCAGAAGACATATGGATGTGTTTGGTTTTTACACCACTGCTTCTTCTTTTAAAATTTTACCTCTGAAAGCTGCTGGTCTACACTTTGAGAAGTGATGGATGAACTGCTGAACAGCATCAATTCTACTGCCAGCCAAGGTTTCCAGAATCAACATGATGTATCAAGTCTGGAATTCTAAGACAACTTTCAGAATGAGTTTAAGTTAGAACAATCAGTACACAGTGCATGACAAGGATGGCATCTCTCTTACACTCGTGCCGGTGCTGCAGCTGGGGCCTCAAGATATCTCCTTAGCTAATGATGATGATGATGACATGAATCATCATCACATCACTTGAATGACATGTTTTGCTACAATTTTAGCCCTATTTTTGACTGAACTGGAATCAAATCTCTCAGTCTGTTGTGTGAAAGTCATATAAAGCTATAAATAAGATAAGAAGGTAACTAGGATAGAGAGAAAACAAGATAAAACAGTTAAAGTGGGGTAACTCAGGTGATAAATAATTGCATTCCACAAGCTAACAGGGAAGAACAAAATAAGTAAATAAAAATATTATTATGTAATAAGTACATTTTGCTGCACAGTTATATTATTTTTTTCTATTTTTTAGCCAGTCCATTAGTGTTCACCTTTAACACCTTCTACGAAATTAAATTATAGTAGAATTTAAAAACAACAAAACAAAAACATCCTACCTCTGTCTTCAGCAATGTTCCATAAACATATCTGTAATTTCGGCCTGCACGAGCTTCATAGTTAATCTGGGGTAGTTCAAGGTACACGGGGCGGGCAGGATCTTCTGTTAAGTACAGACACCAGGCTAGAGAGTCAGTGGTTAAAAAACTAAGTTTATTATTATCATCAGAATTTAAAATAAAACTACATAATAACAGGATAAGGTTTTGAGGAAAAGGAGCAGAGGCCTTGAGTAGAAAATCTAGCATGGTTTCAAAACTATTCAAACACCCAGACTCAACGATTATGCAATGCAAACTATGCCATGGATCTGAAATACACTGGCTACAAAACAGACAACAAGTAACAGCTTTCAATCTAGCAAGCCTTAATTATGGTATAAAACTTGGATTCACCTGTTCCCTGTTCCTTTCTATTAAGTGATGTTGAATGACCATACCTCAAACTAGATAATCTGAAGTGAAATTAGTTCAGACATTTTTTAAAACTATACCTTTGCTCATTTGAGTGATTAAGGCTATCTTTGTAAGATAAGGAAGGATGGCCTGACTGTATGCTATACTTCAATCATCTCCCAAATGACTCGCACATAAGTACAGCTCAGATAGTCTGACTGGTCACACCATAGTTATCACTTGCCTTTGTTACTACACGGATTAATTGTGCATCAAATGTGACATTTTTGCCCTCGAAAGTCAATAACAATCTGACTAAACAAAATCTTGCAAAATATTTAACAAATTTAGCTGACTTTGCCTTCAGCAACACCACAAATAAATATTTTAATCGATAAATGTGATATTAAAATGATCTGCCGACGACTTATCAATCATTTTAACAGAGAAAGCAATAATTAGAAAACTGAAAATACTATCTGATATGTACGGAAGTAGTCATGACAACTGAAGGAATAACAAATAAGTAAATTAAGTTGACAGGCTGAAGTTTGCTTTATACGTTATAAATTAGTCGGCAGGTTTTATTGTTGACGCACATTAATACCAGGCAGACTTCCACCTGAAATGAATGAGGTACCAAACGAAGAAATACCTGTCAAGTTGTCACAGCAAAGGAGAACTGACCCATCTGGTTGTTTCACAGCTGTAGCTGTGGTGTCCTTCAGATTGACCAGGTTTTTTCCCAAAGGCATCTGGAAGTAAGGTAACAAAATCACTTATAGATGTGGGAGGAAACCCATGTAGCAGACTGGTGAAAACCAAGAAGGAAGTGTGCCAGGGAGGAATGCCAAACCAAACCAAGCCAATCCCAAATGGGATTCAACTTTGAGCCCTCAGCTTTACCAGTAGACTGCTATCTGCTCCTTTTTAATAATAATTCCAAAAAGGAAAACAGAGTTTACTACAGGTATATATATTCATATTAAAAATATTTACATTAGTGATCAGAAAAACTTTGACAGGTGAGATAGATTTTAAAAATGGCTTTTATGAATAGATGTGCAAGTCACAAAGTAGCTTACAGCCTAAATTAAGAGTAGATTCTACATTGAAAATAGAAATTGCCTTTATAAATGTATAACACTGCTGATTTTCCAAAAGTAAAGGTTTGGAACTTTCTCCCTCTTGTTACTGTTGCTTACCTTTTCAGTTACATCTATGGGCAGCACAAATCTTTTAAATGTTGCTGTTGAAGTATCAGAAGACAATCTAAGATTCTCCAGCCTAAAATTATTAACAATATTTAAATCGTTGTATCCACAAATATCAACCACCAAGTGACCTTCTTCTTCATAGGTATTAATATGGTGAAAGCAGAACTTCACATCAGATGATTTATAGGTGGTGCTAAGTCTCTTCCCATCTGATTTACGAATGATGTGAAAAAGCATCTGTGAAGTAAATGTCAAGAACATAATCTAAGCACAAACTTCAATGTGTGGATTGCTCGAGACACATTCCATCTAAAGCTTTTCACTTTAAAAATACTTTTCTCAGGTACAGAATTTTTGAAATAATATAGAATATATTCTGTAATAAGTAAGTGATAATGTCTTAATGATTTTATACCAGAGAAACAGAAATAAGCTAAGAGAACCAACTCAACTCATCTGGATGAGAAGCAGACTTACATTCCAGTCTGGGTTTACCCTGCTGAGAATATAGTAAAAGTGGTTTCCAGCTGATATTATACAGTATTACTGTTGGGGGGGGTGGTGTGATGTAATTGTTATGACCTGTTTGTTAAGTTTGCAAGTGTATGTGGTGTAGCTGGGTCGGTTCCACGACCGGCCGCCTCAGCTGTTTATGAGTGAGGTCTTCTTATTTCGACCTGTATTATTTTTTCCTTAATGTTAGTGTACCTCATCCTAGCGAGGGCCACCAACTCCTCCGTAATCTACTACGCTCAGGAGGGGTCGGTTTATCCAGGCTGAACCCTCTAGAACAGAGTCTCCTCTCTGTGCGTCCTTAAGATTCTAAAGAGAGAGGAGGAGCATTGGGCCGTTTGTTATTTTTATTGAGTCCAACCGGAGGGGGAGATGGAAGGGGGGGTTCTGTTTTTATATCCTTTTATTGCTGTAAATGGATGGAGACGCGATCTCCCTCCGTCTACTTTGATGGATCATCCCGTGACAGGCATTAGCTTCCTTATCTCCACCGCTGGAGAGCCAGAGGCTCTGATCAATGAGGGGAAGCGGCCCAGCCGACCCCTGGTTGTAGGCCATCGTGGGAGGCGAGAGTGGGTCAGCGCCTGTACCCCGAGTAACGGAGCCGGAGCAGCCATCTACCGGGCGGGACTCGCAGCTCGGGGTCGGGAGAGCTGTACAGAAATAAGGGCTCTGCTCAGGTGGAGTGTATTTGGTTTTACAGTTAAATTAATTATATTCTTGAATATTCATTTGTGTTATTTTCAGTCTGGAAGTGTTTTTCTCACGGGAGCAGTAGAGAAGTCTCCTCACTGGAGACTGATGTACGTGTGACCCCTGGTCAATGGGCTCTTAACAGCCGGGGTGGGTTTCCTCATTATTTCCTGTAACAACATTACTAGTTAGTACAGATACATCTTTAACAGAGGAGGGGGTTAGGTTATCTTCGTTTATCGTTTATCAGCCGTGTGGATGGGTACAGCGCTCCATCGCTGATGCTGGACCCCATGACCGCTGTAACCACGTGGTTACGTAATTGTGAAACAGTTGTTAGGTGAAGTGAGCTGACCCCTCTCTGGAGCCTTCCGGCTACTACTCCAAGCGACTCTTTGGGCCGTGAAGACCCGGAAGTTAGAAAGGCGGCCCTTTTTAGTCCTGGAGGAGAAGCCGAAGATGCGCCAGAACAAATTAAGTTTGTCTTTAAAAACCGAGTCTCGGACCAGGGGCCGCATTTCTATGTTTAGGGGACACGCAAATATACAATGTAGCACCGTGTCGTCCTCCTGCTCTTTGCAATGTAAGCATTTTGGAGAGTTGATTAATCTCCATTTGTGTTTGTTCTCCCTGAGGGTAGAACTCCTCTTAATATTTCCCAGTGGATATCAGCGGAGTACCCGTCCACGAGATGGTTTATGGATGATTTCCATATTGTATCCCACGGAAGTACAGACGGACTCCGCGTGCTTCTCCACCTCTCCCTATGGTCCGGTTCCGTTATTGGTCGTGACGCCGGGAAGAGGTAGATGTCTCGCTGGGATGTGTTCTCCAGGTCGTGTTGCTGAGTTCCTAAGCTTATTATGTTGTCTGGGTGAATGTCTGTGTTGGATTTTATCCGATTTGTTGGTGCTGTCACGTGATAGTCTGTTAGTACCTGTTTCAGTTAGCCAGATATCAGCCACTGTAAATCTGCCAGCTCATTTTAGGTAGGGAAACAAATCAAAATTCACCCCAAAACAAAACCACTTTCATGTCTTTTAAATATCAGATTTAATCAATCAACAGGATTGATTACCCTTTGCACTCATCAGTACAGTGCTAAAATGAAAATAAGTGCCATTAATAAAGGTTAAGATACAGTAAGACTTTTATTGTGATAAATTTTTCTCATCAGGTTAATTCTGTGAGACAATAACCAATGTTTAGTTAGTTGTACACTTCCCAGGTAACTGGGGTTTCAGATCCCTATATTTGATGCAAGATTAGGGATTGTGTGCTTTCACACTCAGTTGTCCGCACAGGAGGACATTAGAAAAAATCCTTAGTCTTCCTTTCAGATGTGGGAGGAAACCCATCGAGTCAGCTGGTGAAGAAGAGCAAACGAACGCAAGCCAAACTGAGTTGGTCCTGACCAAGATTCAAATTGAGGTCAAGCCCAGTGGACTAACCACTGGACCACCATGCCACCTAACTTATGTTTAGTTAATTAACACTGTGGTTTCTAGAACTTACCAATGCTGAAAATGCAAAATCCTAACATAACATCAACAAATAAAGTGTAAATCATGTGTGTTTTTGTCACAGATATGAAACACAGTCATGCTACAACACCTTAAGACCAGACCGTCTCCGCTTACAAAAAACTGGAAGTCCACAGACTAATAAATCACAGGTCTACACATAGAAAACAACAAGTAAACTAGGTGTCTCTACAGTAATAAATCAAAGGGCTATACTATTACAGCAAATTTAAACTAGAAGTCTATATACTGAACATCAGAAATGGATACACAACTAGCTGACTCTACAGTAATAAGTCAATGCCATTAGGCTAAAATCTACACAGAAGATAAAGAGCAAACTAGGTTTCTACATTAATAGATAAGAGGTCTATACTGTTATACTTAAAAGTGCATGCACTGATAAACTACAGGTGTATACAATAAACTAAAAATGTGAATAAAATAGTGGTTTCTTAATTTCCAATGACTTATTATTCACTTTAAAACATACATACAGGATATCCCCGAAAATTGTACGCACTTTTCTGTATCCCAGCAAACAAAGTACTAATACATCATTTTGAGACACCCTATATATATGTTTTGCTGTGAAGTCTGCTGTTTTAAAATTTGGAAACACATAGAAAAGTAAAGAGAAGATAACACAAAACTGTAGCCATACAAAAACATTCCAACCTCTTAGCCTGGTAAAATCTTTACACTATATAAAGGAATCAAAATTAATTTTAACTGACAAAAAACGAAAAACATGATAAAACTAGTAGAAATTATTCTACCATTGGCAGGCTGTGGGAAGGCGAGAATATTAAACGGCCGCTTGTAGTCTCTGTAATTGGAACCCACGTATACCATTCCATTTCTGTCGATAAGGGGGTGGGCTGTTGCCATGTGCACAGCCATATGGTCACTGACTGCCATCTGAAATAAACAGACAAGATACTGTACCCACCAGCAAATGGTGGTTTTAAAAAGAAGAACCCAATAGTTCACTTAACTCTAGATCAAGGGTAGGCAATTATTTTGGTTGGTGGGCCACACACTTTTGTCCATCTAATGTTTAAGTATAGCTCAAATTCATGTCTTCCATCTGTGCATAGAAAAAATTAAGGGTACATTACTGATACTAACAAATAATCTCGCAGACATCTATTCAATACATGCATTTACATATTAATGAGAATGTGAGAAGCTTTCCCAATGGGAAGAATGACGGTGCTGATGTGTGCTAACCAAACTGCTGAAGTCCAGTGTCATAGATCAAAGTTTTCATTTATTCAGTTTCATTACAGAAAATGTCTGCTCACAAATGTATGTCTGACCCAAACAACACCAACATCCTCTGAGCAGGAGCCTTAGTTTTGGAAATGCACAATTATTAAGAGAGGCATAAAGACCGAGAAGCTTCACCGACTTGAATTGAAAGTGATGGATCACGTTGCAGGTCAGTAACTTGAGATGAAGGTCAACTGGGGCTTTATCGACATCAAATAAGAAAAGAGAGGTGAGTAAGGTAATTTTTTATCAGTTTCGAATACTGGAATTAGTGAGTAAGTTTGGTACATAAGTCATGTCGTAACAAAGAATACTCTTTAAGGTTCTTGTCCCAAACCGTAATCTGTTGCAAAGCTGCAAAGTGGTCTGACTGCTTGTTTCCAACCTGACAAGATAAAAGAAGTAATCTCATCATAAATGCCTTGATGCTGCAATATAACTTCTGTGCAAAAGACCCTTTTCCTTGCAGTTTTGAATTCAGTTCGTTCATGTGATCCATGATATTTACAGCAAATGTAAAATCAGAGAGCCAGTTCGCATCATTTAGCCGTGGGAAATCCAAGTCTCTGCTCTGTTCCCAGGCTCTTTTAAGGACCTTTCCCAAACTGAGCCATCTTATATTTGTGTGATATAGAGCATCCGTGCAGTCAGATTCAAATTCCTCAAGCAGGGTTACAGATTTCCTGTGGTTTCGTCCTCTTGCTTAAATGAAGTTGACTACTTCTGTAATTGTGTCTACAATCCTGCTTAGACTGAAAGCATTCTTACAGAGGACATCTTGGTGGATGATGCAGTGTAGGAAAACAACATTCTAATTAGCATTTGTATCTTTGAACTTGTCTTGAATTCTTTTCAACAAACCAAATATTTTTTACCCGTCAGATTTGGACTTTCATCAGTGGTCACGCTCCCTATTCTCTTCCTCCATTCCACTCCTAATTTTATATTGCACTCATTCACTGGCTCCAATAAATCTTTTCCAGTTGTCATATCTTTCATTGTTTGCATTGATGTCTGTTCTTCCGTGAGCTCAACATTTTTGGTGATACCTCAAATAAAAATTATCCCTGGACCGTGTCTTTGACATCACAACTATCACCGAGTACCAGTGGAAAATATTCAAAATTACTCTTTGACGCGTCTCACAATAGTTCACCTCGACAAGCTAATTTCTCAAACTGGTTCTTCTTTTCTGGACATAAAATAGAGGCAGAGTCACCATACATTCCTTGATGAATTTCTCTCTCAGTAAATGGTTTTGCTGTAATTGGCAATTCTGAGTGCAATCACGTAACTCGCTCTTGTGACATCATCATTGTTTTGTGAAAATACTTTTTTGTATCTGGAAATCAATCACCATCTATCTCATCAGCCTTCTTTCTATTTTCTTCATCTGAAAAGTTCTTATATTTCTCTGCATGTTTATTCTCAAAATGGAACATAAGTTATGCCTTTTGAGCACTGCTACACTTTTCTCTGCATATTAAGCACAACTTTTCCACCCACAGTAGTAAAAATATTTAGAAGTCCATTGTTTGTTGAATACTCAGCAGCATTCAGTGTTCACTTTCCTCTTCTTTAATACACTCATTGTTGAATCAACATGCAAGGGTTGTGGGTGATATAAAATTATCAAACTGGCAGACAAAAATTACACAAGCACTGAGAACAAATAAATTATGGTGAGGTCCTGTTCAGTGAGAAGCACAGAAGAAAATGAGGTTCTTCTAATTAAAGTTACTGATCAGGTGTAGGAAAACATGAGATATCAATTGGGGTCACCTCAGATAAAGATTTAGCCAACTGTGACCTGATATGTAGACTATGGACTTCCCCACTAACCTAAGGTATGGTTTGTGTCAGATCTCAGCAGTCATATTAAGTGTGTCAAGGGAGTGGAGCCAGGTCTTCCTGCTATGATTGCCCTCCTGATTAGGACACAATTGAAATGAATTATTTTTTAAATTAGGAAAACTATAAATTTTCCTAAATTGCTAGACACAGAGACAGGCCAGATCAAATCACTTGGCTGGACCCTTGTATTTTTCCAACCCCTGCTCTAGACTGCACTACTTTAAATACAATCCAGCTGATTACCATCACACTGATACCTTTTCAGCCAAGTTCCAAGTATAACGGTACAGTTATACTTGTTGTAAAATTGGTGATTTGTCAATACAAACTTGTGATAGTCCATGATAAAGCAGCGTTCAGTTTCTGGATACTTCACAATATGGCCGCCCTTCAGCAGACTGTGTTAGTTCCCCATTAAGGGCACCACACACAGACATAGACAGCCAATGTAAAACTTTCTGTTTGATGTGGGTTAACAATCAAACAAAATACTCGCTGTATTGTGTTAAACATGTGGTAGCTGTCAACCTCATGGGTTTACTGCACTGGAGCCTATAATAGTAAGTAATGTAGCTAAGTTTGGTACCTTCTCAACAGTGTCTAGTGATTGCGGATCAATTCTCCAGATATTGTCAATCTCACTAACTGCAAATAATCCATCACCATGTCTGAAGATGTTAACAGATACGTTGTCTGTCCTTTTACTGTTAAAGTAAAAGGAAAAATGTCTGGAAAAAAAGAGAAAAATCAAAGTTTTCTTGTACATTGATAAACCCACAAAACAAATACAGTAATAGTTTCACTTAAACAGTTCTTAAACTTCATTCAATGTTTTTTCAGGTGTATAAATGAGATTTAACCTGATCATTGACAGTAGATTATTGCATGAAAAATGGTAAAAACTCATTGTATTCCAACACATTCATCTGTCTCTGGAGGATGGAGAAAGGCTATGTTCTCTGTTTTGTTTGCTTTTACCTGGAAACAGGCAGTGTGAACATACAAAGACTTATCTACACAAGTAACCAAACATGTCAACTAAGAGGTAAACATCAAAGAACAACAGAGTAATTTACTATTTTAGTTATGACCTGTGCTGTGTTTACTACATGCTAAGATTAAGGAGACATCTAATCAAAATTCCTGTTAGTGACATCACGTTTCATTTCTTTGTGAAAGCGCCGTCTGATGACCATCAACAATGAAGACATCTGGTGCGACTGCCTTTTGATGTTGCTGGGTCAAGAACAATTCTAAATCAAACCACATTTAGGTGATGAAAACCAAAAGAGGACTATGGAATCTTGACAGGAGTACATCAACCTGCTAAGAGTACCATCAGATTCCAGATGTTTGCTTTATAATTACAACAATAAAATCTCAAAGTAAATAATGCATTCTCACAAAATGATGGTTTGTTACTCTGGAAAGTCTCCTCTGTCACAGATGACTACATGAAATTAGTCCAGTCTCTCTCTCTATATATAAACCTGGTAACTTCTAGCTCAAAACACCTTTCTTTTTCTTCTAAATTTCAAATTCTCTTTACTCCTAAAGCATCTGTAGTTTGTCTGAAACAATAATTCTTCACACTCACCTTTCTCCTGAAAAGTTAAAGGTTTACCTGGAGAACAGACATTTGCAGGGGTCAGGAACAGATACAGTACCAACTGAGTCGCTAACAAGCGGTGAGCAGCAGACAACCAGTCTTCAGTTTTCAGGATCTTATTCCGATACATAACCTCCCCATCTTTGATGTCAAACCGGTGAACAACAGCAAAGCCATCAAAAAGGTGATTTAATTTAAAACCATCTACTTTTTGGGAGCCGATCTGGGGAAACGCGTGGCCTTGTTTTGGCCAGGGTCACCCTCCTGGCATCACTTTCGCATGCCATCCTGCTCCTTGATGTCCACCAGTCTCGAAAATGGCTGCTCGCAGAGATACGTGTAACGACCGGCGTGAGGACCTCAAGGGCAATTTTAGCGACGAGAGGACACCCTCCCATTTGGCGGCGCCGGGCCGTTGATGGGTGTGGCTCTGCTGACGTCCGGTGAGGCCGTCGAGGTGCTGGTCGGTGACATCTGCCGTTGGGACGTCGAGAGTAAATGGCTGTGCTGGGTGTTGTTCTTGGTCAGGGAAACATCCATCGGAATGGCTGCTCATCCAAGCGCGTGGCGATCGCTGGCTTCAGTTCCCTCGGTATACTCGCAGCAGGGCCTCCAACCTCAGAATCATCCTCAATTCCGCTCACGCACTCGTCCAGCGGCGGGGAGTTCGCCAAGTTGTCCTCCTCCTCCACAACGGTAACCTCTTTCGAAAATCGCTCGGCCTCCTCTCCATCTTCGATGACCTTCACTCCACCGCCCTGCATCTGGCGATTGAGATGCCTGAGTGCGTCGGAGATGTCGGCCACGTGCGCCGAGGTTAGGATGGACTTTAATCCTTCGAAATGAGCTGCGTGGCGGTGCTGGTGCTCCCGGGCTAATTTCACACGCCCCAGCCAGCGCCCTCCCTCGTGATCCCCACCGGAAGGTAGAGGGGTGGAGAAGGACTTCGGATCCAGAGCCAGGTTCATCGCGCAGCTCTTCGAAGAGGCGACGATCCAGAGCTCCGCTCCGCACGTAATTCACGGGTCCAGCGGCCGGTTGTGGAGGCGGAGTTTTCTATGGCAGCGCGAGTCTGAGCAGGATACGGCGGTGATGTGCGGTGCATCGGCCCTCACAGCCCGAGCGAGTTGCGGACACCGTGTTCCCCGACAGACCGCTGCTCCTGAAGAAGCGGTCCACACGTTCAGCTGCCCCAGTCGTTGTCGTGAGCGGCTCGCAGCAGGACAGACCCCCTTCCGTGACCCCGTCTCCCCCCCCCCCCGGACATGGCGAGCCGGCTCAAGTCGGAAACGTCGCTGGTCTCTCGGGCTGAGGGCTGAATCTCGCTGGACTCGCGACTAAACCTGCAGCTACCCGGGCGGGGATGTCGTCGATTCCTGCTGCTGATGGTGGCATTGACAGTGGAACAAGAGAAGTGTTTGGTGATGGTATTGATACTGACCAGAGCATCATTTGGGTCCATCGCTTCGTGAGGCCCCGAGGCCGCCCACGTTCACGTCCCATCCCCTTAAATTACAAACTGCAGAATGCTTTTTTCCCTGCATAATTGAAATATATCAAAATTAAGAGGGAACGTGATAAGGGGTAAACCCACGGGATGCGAAATCTATAAAGAAATTAATTAAACTGGAAAATAAGAAGAATATCAGATGCAGGATCAATCCAGTTGGATACTTGTTTCATCTGGTATCTGTAATGGATTAAGTTCTTTAACATTGCTTTTGGCTTTGGTTCCAGAGCCTGGATGGAATTCCCCAATACCCGTAGACTTGGAATCCAGATGTTACTGTGACAAAACCTTCAAATGGACTTTCCAATTTTACAGGCTGCCATGTAATGCAGCATTGAACTCTGGTCAACTTTTGGCACATTTCTCACCAGACAAAGAATATTTCAAATTTTACTTTAGTAATTAAATAGGAAATAAAACAATTTCCATTATAATTGAAAATCAATCACCTTATATCCAAAGGAGTAGATTCATTGTGTGAAGAAAATTTAAAGAATTATAACTTTTTATTTAATATATGATTATATGGTTATCGGTTGTCAGTTGCACTAAATAGTACCTGTACATTGGTGTAGATATTAAACTGAAAATAAATTTTAAAATTTTTTGTTTTGCTTTAAAATGAAAATCATTTTCAGAAATCATGGTCAGCGTGTTAAATGATTTTGATTCTGGCATTGACAGACATTTTCTGCCAGACAAACAGAAACCTGAACGTGCTTCATAAATAGAATCGTTACACTTAATTCTGCAGTGAAAGTCATCTAACTATACAAGACACACAGCTTATTTTTTAAATTGTCAATAAAGTTAACCGAAGGGTCACCCCACTGGTAGACCAGAGGTTTTGATTAACTCTGCACAATTGTTTTTATTTTGAGAAAACCATGCTAAAAACGGAGAGTAATAATCAGCAGTAGTGGATGGGTGTTGATGTCGCTATTCAGAACTCAGATGGGTATTTGCTTTTGAAGAAGAACTGTAAATTATTTCAGGGGAGATAATTCAGTATTTATTGTTTTTTTAAACTGATACAATATTTTACTTTCCATTGTTATTGATGGTTTTATATCTGGTACAACACAAGAGACACCAGACATGACTGATTTATGTAATAAACAAAGAAATACTATAAGTTTCAACAGATTTTAAGAATATTTAGCAGGTTGTACACTAACTCTCAGTTCCATTTCCTGTGGTGGACATCAAAAGTATAGAAAACTGCTTGAAATGAAAATAATATCTGACTGAAATGCAGATCTTCAGATGAAGACTTTTGGACTCTTGTTGACAAAGTTAAATACCAAATCCTAAAGAATTTTGCCATGAGAATGAAAGCATCATTTGGTTCAACATACTTATACAGATCATTGTTTCTGACAGGAAGTTCATAAAATGGAAATATCACACAAGAATGACATCTGCACTTTGATGACTGCATCAGGCTGGCTGTGATGTCCTACTCACCTAACTTATCCAGACTGACATCAGAATCAAGAGTTAGACATCTCATCAGTTTTACGAGTTTATACTAAATTTGGTGTTAATACGTTATTTGATTGTGTTGTTTTTATTATATGTTGTTTTGTGTGTGTTAATTTGTACCTTTTCTGCATCCTAAGTTGTAAGTAGATCGGTAAATAGTTTCTGAACAGAAAGTAGCTCATGGCACAAAAATGTTGACCACCTTTGTCCTAGAGGTTATACAGTACATAGATTTCTTAAAAATCTGGATTGAAAGAGTTAAAGCCAACCAGTGGGAATAATAATTTTTATTTATTAACACTACATTGTAACTTCTGATATATTGCAAGATAACAAAATGTAGTACAAAATACATAAACAAATGTTTTTGCTGTGATAGGATAATATGCTAACAGTTTTTCCTGGACCAAACCCACAAATTTGTATACTTGCCATTTTAAAGCAAACTACTGTGGTAAGATTGGTTTATTCTGCAAAAGTTTTAAAAGTTAATATTTCACAATACAAATCAAACAAACTCACTTTTTTAGAAAATAGAATGATAATAAATGTTATAAACAGTTCAGCAGTGAAGAGTGTCTTACAATTAAACTAAAGCAATTTTTATAGGATCTGTGGGTGTTTTTCTTGTTTGAACAGTCACTGATGAGGATGCTTTATCCCATATAAAAACATTTTAATCTGATAAATCATGTATCAGAATATCTAGACCATTAATTGCGATGTTGCTATCAATTCAAGCTTTTTGCATAATTATGAACACAGCAAGTTATTTCTACAATTTAACCTTTAGTTCTAACTGAATGCATGATGTTATTGTGCTAATTCGATTTTCTTGCTATTAATTTTCTTTTGTGGACTGGTGAAAATTTTTATCTCAAAAACATTCTTTCTTCATTCACCAGGAGATATGTAAAAGGTGACATTCATTACCCTTTTCTGATTGTTGCATTTTCATTTTGATCACTGCCAAATATCATAACATCCAGATTTTGACACATACTGCCCACCCATGATGCCAAAGTGTTGTAGCAAAGAGCTAAATTCATGGCTTTTGTTCTATAATGGTGCAAAATATTGTTTACTATGATAGTCATTCACTAAAATATCAGCAAAACAGGCTCTTTATTTCACATTCTTATTTTCCTGCAGCAAAGTTTAAAATTATGCAAATGGTATCTTATCAATGAGGGCTTTGTACTTATTTTAAATTGCAAACAGAGTTCTAGTTAAACTGGTACTGGTACTTGTAGCCTTTAAGAACAAATGGACTGAGCTGCCATTTTTTACTGACCTAATTACAATTTTTATGGCATGTTACTTAAGAATAAACTTCTGGTGCCATGTGATTCACTTTATGAGCCTTCCACGCCAAGGTGGGCTCCAAAAAGAGAACATTAAGGGACAAGGTGAGAAGGCCAACAAAGAGCTTTTGGCCAAGGAGATACTAAGATATGCTAAATGAGAAAGTTCAGAAATTAAATTAGGATGAAAAGAACATAGCAAGAAAAAGGAACATAAAGGAAATGGACTATCAAAGGTGACAACAAAATCAGGCAAGCAGCCAATGCAGCAAGGAAGAAGAGAGATTGATAAGTTGAAGGTACAAATAAATTCTTACAAAAGAATAAGGCACTAAGAAACTATAGTTTGTCTGAAAAGAACTGACAATACACTAGTGTGACCTCAGCATACTATACAAATATAACCCTAGGTCAAGGCAACTATATTCTCATGCAAAATGATGATTCATCTACACTAGCTGAGTTTGCAAAGAAGCTGGAAGAATTAGTTCCTCTAAGAGCACACCTTTGCTGAATTCATGCTCAGTTCCTCACTTACTGTCAGGCAAGGCATGAAATGCACTTTGCCAAATTGATAAAAATGCAGCATTGTACTAAACAAGATGGGGAGAAAAGACAGCATTAGAAAGTGCCCCGTCTGACTTTACAGATCATAATGTGCAAGCATATTTGGTGGTGGAACAGGACATCAAGAAACTTGTGCCTTATTCACCTACAAGTCAATATCAGAACAGGGGAAAGTTCTGTTTGATGTCAAAATTTGTGCATGAGAACCAAGTAAGTGGATGGTTTTCCTAGACGCTTGATAGCAGTTCTTACTTTGTTTTGAATAAGACACAAACATTATATATATTGGCTGGGAATGTATCATGCAGAAATTACCTGATCAACACAAATTCAAGGGGTCAGTTTATATTCCAGGATATACTAACAGAATGTTCAATAGTGATTTAAATTCTCAGCCCATCAATCAACTATGGATTTAATCCATTCATAATGTTGCTGTTAATATTTTAATTAAACAAGAACATTTACATTTTTGTCCCACCTGTGATGTCCTCCTGAACAGCCCACTTGGGGTGATGGCATGTACTGATGTTTCAATTCTTATTTCAGTTTAGCTGAAAAAGTGTTAAGGTTTTGAATAATAGAATTTTATCTTTATTGGTTTGTCTGCACTTTCACTAATTCATTTGCTACAAGCCCCATGGGCTCTCATGACACAAAATGACAAAGTTTGAAGAATCTTTGCGATATCAAGACAATATTGTGCTACTGTAAAGGTAGCAATTATGCACTAACTTTCTAAACAACTGCAGGAGAAAGTGACTGCATTTTACACTTCACCATGAGGCCACAGACAGGAGAAGCACTTATCAGTGTAAATAGTATAATACTGGAAGATTCATATAGAAATATCTCAAAATTGGAAGAGAAAGTCCATCAAACTTGAGCATTTAGGAAAAAACAATTTACGGGTTGTTGATAACAAAAGACCATATAATTTTGTCAGTCACAAAGGTAGCCAAATGTTAAGATTTGTTGCAGTTTGCCTCAATATCTTGCTAGAAAATTAGAAAGACTTCTTAAAACTATGGTTTGCGCCCCCTAAAATTTCCAGATTTGAACTCCATTTAATTTGTGTGGGATGAACTGTATTGAACAAACAATCAAGGATCAAGGTGCAACCAATGTCAGTCAGCTATGGAAAGACTTGCAAGAGGAATGCAGGTTACTTACCAAACAAATTTGAAAAGTTTTCAAATGAAAGATGGCTATTTTGATGTAAGAGGCTCAATGTGATAACAAAATCATAGTTAAAGGTTTAAATGTTTTGACACATGGTTCATCTTATTTTTTCTTTTAGTACTAATGCATTTTTAATCAACAATAACATGTTTGGAAAGCAGATAACAATACTTTCATATTGTAGACTCATAATTTTGAATGTCTTTGCATGTGTGTGTGTGTGTGTGTGAGAGAGAGAGAGGACACCTCTCACCACACATGGTTTCCAGATTTCACATCTGGTCAGCATTTGTTATGAAAGATCAAATACAACAATAAACTACATATTAAACCACCACCATCAACTGTTAAAAGCTTCTATACATGGGTTTATACTCTGAAATATTTTTAAAAAATATTTGAATTATGCAACTAAAGCATCAATAGCCTGCAAATAAAATACAATTCCAATTTGTGGTCATGATTTAAACTATCATAATTCTCTTTACTCCAGACATCTGATTGATTCACCCGTATCACTCATGCACTGTTATATTATTCTTAACAAAAAGCACCAGACAATTTAAGTGTTCTGTCAAAGGAAACACTCCTAAATTGGTCTAGTCACTGGTGCCAGAACCCACTTCTTCATTTAGGCGTACAGAATGAATTCCTTTCTTTAAGGCTGGGTAACCTTTATATTTGCCTGTGAAAGATATTTGTTTGGTGTATGTAGTTGTGGAAAGAAAACAGATATAAAACAATTATACAAAGATAAGACCTCTACATTTTGAATGGTCTTCAGTGTGAAGAGCTGTTACACAAGAATGTTTAAAGAGAAATTTAGAGCAAAATTGTAATTTTCACTACTTTTTCATAGCTGAAAAATATGTTGTTCTGTACAACCATTTTGGTATTATTATATATTTGCAGTTTTTCATTATTTTTGTTGCTTCAGGAAAAGTATTGCATAAAATTCACTTTATTGTAATAAATATAACCACTTGAAAACCACACGAGCTTATCTACATAAAACAGTCGTCGTTTGTATTAGTGACATCAGTCAACACTGGGTCAAATCAGATTTCTGTATCCTTCCACACCATGTGACTTCTAGCAGCAACAAAGCATTTTTCACACAAAAATATAAACATTTACTAAAATAATTAATATAAATCATTCACTTTTAAATGTCACTAGTGTTTTTAGTTGGTGTTTTTAAAAGATCCATTTTTATAATTGCGACTTTTCAGAAGACTAGTTGACAAGAAAGGCATATTAGACCTATTTTAGAGGGAAGGTGTGACAAAAACATAGCAGTGTCTCAACGTGTAACATCTACGAGCATCTACTACTTTTAAAAAGGTTAATACATTTATAGCTAAAGATGAAAAAAAATAATACTAAAAACTAAGGTTTCTTTTGGAGAAGGCAGACATCCATAAAGGTTAATACTTATCCTTGTAATTCCAAGGTCAGTTTCTTTTCAGGATTAGTAATACTCTCGAGAACAATCAATTCTGGCAAAAGCTTTTCATGATGAGCATCGAGCTGTACTGAAATATTATGACTGTTGCCTATAAGATAATTAAATTTTAAAAAAATTCATATAGATCAAGTGCATATGAACTTATCTTCCCTTAAAACCAGTCAATGTCAGCCTGTCTCTGTACCCACTGGTAGGTTGATGTGTTGGTAATGTGTACAATTAGCTACTGTACATAATAGTGACTCTGACTGCCACTGTTGTATATACAATAGGAGTCACTTCACTACTAATGCTTACAACTGTAAATAAGTGTTGAATCTTCTTCTTTTACCTGAATAAATGATATAGTTCAAGTGTCAGAGTTTATTGAGTTTATTGCTATTTGTCATATAATAACTTTCAAAATCTACATCACCATCACAGGGTATGGAAGCCTTGCTGTCTGTCACCATTCCCGTGGCCTATTATGTTAGCTTGCAACAAACACTATCGTTTCATTTGAACTGAATGGTATCAAATTTATTTGTTAAAAGGGGCGACCAAGTGGTTGGTAAGTAGGAACAACTGAAACATCCAGAGGAGAGTTTCTTAATGTAGTTATGAGCAGCCTGAAAATACTTTATGCAGGCTTGGCGCTAAGCATGGAGTTTTCAACCAGCTCTACTGTCATAATCAATTTATCCCATGTGAAGAAACGTTCGTGCAGTTAGCTGAAGTTCCTTTGGATAAGAAAATCACTCTTAGAAAAGTTGCTCAAAATGATTTGCTGGGAGGCGGTGGTCATCGATTCTTTAAGTCAAACTCTATGGGAAAGTGTTAGTCAGCAAGATGCAGATGTGTGAATTCTAAAATAGATGGCATTAGTTAATGCCACAGGGTCTATCTTGTTCGAATAAGTAAACTAGTGTAGGTAAAGAATTAAATTGGTTACCTTAAATATTTACTTTGTGATTAGATTAGTGATGTGAAAACCTTTAATTCATATTAACTTAATTATGAAATATAGAATCCTCATAATAAAAAGATTGTTTGAAATTCAATTAATTATGATTTATGAAACCTTTTAGCTCATATGTATTGCATACCTTGAAAATTTTCAGTATTCATATGACAGATAATAATAAACTCTATACAAAAAATAATGTTCTTATCAGTTCCCTAAGACAAAATAAAATTCAACACTATAACTTACAATTGTAAACATCAGTGGTAAAACTGGCCACTACTGTATATAATAGTAGATTACACACGTTAGCAGTAGCAGATACATTATCACCTCGAATTTATCGATAGAACACTGGGTAATGGAAACTACTTTTAATAAGTAAAAATTCTGTTTCTGTTTTTTGCATCTACATAATTTCTATGCAATCAACCAGTATGTATGCACATTTTTAGGAAATCATGGATCTACCTGATAAAAAGATATCATAAACATCTTAAAATATGTAACCGTAATTAGTTTAATATAAGCAATAGTCGTGTTCAGAGTTTAGTGGGGTTCCAATATGTGATTTCCCAATTAGCAAGAGACAGATTAATAACAGTGAAAATTGAAGAAGTCCCTCCAAAAAATGTTTGACCTTAGGGCCATCATGGTGTGGAGTTAATGCCTGCAAGAGTGAATAATGGTACTGAATTATCTCTTCCATGTATGTTAGCCATCAGGAATATTATGCAAGACTTCATTCAACAATTGGTTTTCTTGAAAAACCATGCCACTTAGGCCAATTAACAGAACTATAGGCAGACTGGTAACTCCTGGTTAAGTGCAGGCTACTATGGACCACAAGGAGAGACTGCTTATTTATTTTAATTGGTATATGTGCCATGTGTCTGTTCTATACATTTTATACTTTTGCATTATTTTGTTTCCCCAAAAGTCGTTCTGTGTTCTGTGTATAATGAAACGTTAATTACCACATGGAGTAGTTGAAAAACATGCAAATCATCATTACATAATGTTTACCTTATTCACACGCACACAAAAATTTACACACTCAAACTTGCATAATGTCTGTAAAGGTTTTTAAAATATTCATATTGTATATGAAAGACCAACACTGCAATAAGAAATAAGTCTGATTCAATAAATAAATTGTTAGTCCGGTCAGAATCAGTGTAAGCTCCTGTATAATAGAATCCTAGCCCTAAAGCAAGTCCAACTGTGGTCCACCAGCTGAAAGTTGGCACCATAGTTGAGATCGATTGCCAGAATGCAATCTTCCAGAGGTTTTGGATTTCCTTCGTGGTCTTCTGGACGGATGGTCTCCACACGTGCTGCTTGTAGTAGCGGCTGTGTCTTCGCAGAGAAATAGCGTTCGTCCAGACCGAGAAGGGTGAGCCTGTTGAGGAGGATGACCAGGCTGATGTCTGCAGCAGTGAACCTCTGTTCAAACAGACAGGTTTGTTGAGTCTCGTCTCGGCAACCTAAACAAACAATTCAGTCCGTGTAAATTGTGTCGGAAAGTGGAATACTCGTATCTTTCTCTGTGGGCGGCATTATGGACCACAGTAGGAGCACTGAACGCGTGGTTGATGACAAGTGGCCCCGTGAGCATTCACTTATTAACCTTAAAACTGGCATGGCTGACCATGTGTGTGATCATAGACACTTTAAAGTTTGCACCGTGTTAAATTACATGATACCCATCTACTAAATTACATTCTGTGTATAATGTCAAGATTGTGGTGCAGCCAGAAAGTATAGGAGAAAACTACCATTGCAAGAACATAATACATTTTTTGTGAAGCAAAGCAGCCATGTGACCAATAAAATTACAGTTTTGCTTAACATTTGTTTTACGAGCACAGGACCTCTAGACACAACTGACAGATGCCTGATACAAAGAATGTAATCCATACCCAGAAGCAATAGCTTGTTTTTGTGTATGGACATGGTGGCTATTGGATAAATTTCAAATTACAGATGAGGTGTATATTGCAAAATTGTAAATATTTCTGATTGTTGTACACATTTTACCACAGTGTTTTGCTTGCAATCTGTCCATGAAACGGCATGTAATGTGTTTGTTGTGATTAACATGAGATATAGAGAAAGTTACAGCTAGAGAGAGGAGGGAGTTACTGAGATAGCTGAAGAGTGTGCATTCTTAATTAGAAACAGCTAATGAGTGATGCACAAGCATTTCAGTGAGAAGGTGACTGATGGAGATTAAGTGCACAATGCAATTGGAAGGCAGAGGTTGGTTATGAATGGATGGCAGTTTGTATCTGTCTCTGCATAAGAGAGTGACTGGGTGGGAGATAATCTTGAGAACTAACTGGAGGACCATTTCTATTTAGCAATATAGTGCTCCCCTTGGGGTTTGTCCTCTGTGTTTTGTTTTAATAACAATAGAAATTTATCTTAATGTTCAAGATGGCCATGGAAGTATAATTTAACGACTGTATTGTAAGGGTAAAGAAGAGCTGTCTTACCATCTCTGGACAATATTAATGGCTGCTCTGTTTTGTTGAAAAGTGTCTCCAGATCATCCAATTCTTTCCTGACCTGCTCCAGATCAGCCACCATCTCATATGTCTAAGCAGCTGCTTGACTTTTAGCCAGTTAAAGCTCCTGGTACCCTGGTTACATTTTTGCCAACTCTGACAGGGTTCCCAGCTGTTGGGTGAACTTGTCTAGGAAAAAAATAAAATTGTCTTTAAATTTAAATTTAATGTCAGAGTTTCATTAAGGCTGCCATGCATAAAATGATGGAAGTGACGGTGAGTTTTAGCCAAGGGAATCCAGGTGTAAGACCATAACAAATAGTTGTATCATTGAAATACAGCAACCCGACTAGAGATGGAGGCTTTGATATCAGGACGAACGTCTGGTGAATAAATAGCTGACAGCGGAAGAGCCAGAGTTCGTTGTTTTGTTTTGTATTAATTGTTGGAATCTGGTGTTTATGAAATTGTGTTCAGTGAATAAGATGTCATGCAGTAAAACTGGCAGATCTGAGAGGGCGAAATATCCTGAGCTGAGATCCGCACTAAAAGCTCTTCTGTCAAACACCTGATCTTGAAGCCATAACTTTTTTTAAAAGAATTACACCACCATAAAGAGAAACATAAATACAAATGCTTGCTTCTCTTTCATCCTCAACTCATTACTGTTCTTTTTCTAGTATATTACAAAAAATCATTATTTTGTGATTAATCAAAAGCATGTTTGACCACTGAGAGAAAGTCTTTAATTTTGAATTTAGGGGAGATAGTAAAACGTTTTGTGACATCAAGAAGATGGATCAGGGATCGAAAAATATCTGTGTATCTTATGTGACTTGTCTGACTCCTGGAAACTTGAATACAATCCCAGAGTGTGAAGTCCTACATATGGGATGAAAGAATGATAACATTGATTGTATTATAACAACAACAAAGGAATAGTAATATTACTTCAAGAGAAGCTAGGAGTAACATTCCAAAGCAATTCACAATTCAATGAGTGGTCCTGTCAACAAATTTGTCAGCGATATAAATTAAGATCTTATTTGTACAAAGAATTTTCCAATTTTCTCTTCACTAGAAAGATAACCCAGCAGCTGTTTTTAATTGGAGAAAGCAGACGGTCTTGATGAGTTACAGCAAACAATTATAGACATTTCCACTATTTAGCAGCGACAATTAATTGTCGAGGTGATAATTATTCATTTACCTAGATGAGTATTATTATTATTAGTCATTAATGTCACAGCAGAATTATCTGGTTACTTCAGACGATGTCACATAGGTTATTAATATCAGCTTTTAACCCACATAGTGAACTGTTCCTGGGATTTAGTCGAGCAAATTTAAAAATGCTGGTATTCTGTCTGATGCCAGATTTTAAACACCGAGCCTTCCTGTACAGCTTCACTTCAGTTAGCTTATAAGATAACTAAATAATCCAGCCTGTGTTGACACAGAAGAGATTCATGACGCATCTTAGATATAAGAAGTATTAGCTGCAGGATCGATATCCACAGCTGGCCGCCATAAGGTTTAAATCCATCATAGTAGTGTTACACTAAGTATCTTCCATGTGCAATGCGAGAAGGACCATAAAAATATCTTAAAATCAAACGATTTACCTGTGAGGAGGACTTTTTCAAAATGAAACTTTTATTATGATATTTTAACTTTATAAAATCCCGGAATGAGAATAATTCAGAGATATACCGCACCTGATGTCCCGGCAGGTACAAATGATGGAGTGTTTCTGCACATTAATTTAAACCGTCTGACATCTAAAAGAACTAAGTGACTTTTCTATTGCTAAACTTAAACAATGCTGAACTCATTTACAGTGCGACAAAGAAACCAATTTTTGTTTCCCATTTTCCTTGATATCAAAAACACAGATATTTTGGAATGTCACACTTAAGAAACTTGTGAAGGAGTTGCCTTGTATTATTTGCCCAGACCTGTAACCTTGTGTAGTCCCTGACTACACTGTCATCACTACCAGCAGCCCATGAAGCAATCGGCCATCTTCCCTTTGATATTAACGATAACAAAGTACAGTAAAACTCCTCAGGACAAAGTAGATGCGGTCCTGGAGCTTCGTTCGTACACTGAATGGCTAAAAACATCAGCTCTACCAGGAAGCATTCCTAGCCTTGCCTTACACCTCTCAGTGTAGTTTCAGGTGCAGTCGTGAAGTTTCGTTGTCCAACAAACACCTTGGGTGTAGATTCACTCTTCATTTGTTCACAATAAAAGTTGATTTTAGAAATCTGAACATTTGATAGTAGCAAAAAAAACTGATGCCACAATAGTGAAAATGGTGGTGGGACGATGACTGGGAACAATTATAGAGCAGTGAGCTAGTTAGTAAGCGCACAATTACGACAAGAGTCATGTGAGAACTTGGCTTCATCTCATAGAGCAGAGTGTCCATTTAATGGGATGAACTGTGGGGGAAAACATCGGAAAATTCTGTCGTGTCAATCTCTCTGTTCTACAAAGCAGACATATTTGGGAAACTTTGATGATAACGGAGCAATTGGAAAGACTGGGGATTACTACATACAGTCAGTCACTAACCCTATCGATTATGATGCTGTGGGGTAACTAGCAGAGCTGTCATCATAGGGAGCGTGTCACCGGGTATCTGGGCTTTATTAGAAATGGAAAGTGAGTTTGATGGTTCATCTGAAATTAGACGATACAGTGACAGCGACTTAATTTTTATGTGTATTTATTATTTTACTTTATTTTTTGCTTTGAGTGCGAAATAATGGTAAACAAATAAACGTTTGTTATAGCAAAACATTGTATGTTGAATACCTGTTTATCAAGGTATTACAGTACTCAGAAGTAGGGGAGATGAGCTGGTAGTGACATCCTCTTGATTATTTAACTGCCACAGACAATGTAAATGTTCTCGATAATGTTTTATGCTTCAGAGAAAATGAGTGTTCTTAGAAAATCTCTCTCGCTCAGGTGACCTGCCTACCTTTGAATGCTGTCTGAGTTCTCTCTGGCACCTTGCACCCACAGACTGACGGCTGCGGATGAATGAAAACTCCTAATGTCAACACCTGAACTGGCACCTTGTCTATAAACTGACAGATTTCATTCACCTGTTGGCCCAGTTCAAATGATTCATCAGGTACCAGGGAGATGCCTAGAAAAAAAAAATCACTTTTATCTACAATGTCATGCGAATACTAATTAAATTATCAGATTATCCAGCTCAGAGATTGTCTCCAAAAACGATATTAACTATCTCAGAAATGAGACAATGTGATTACTTGCTTCAGTTATTTATTCTCGGTCAAACCGGTCCTGACTTTTGAGATCTGAGGACAACTTAGAGCAGTGGGATACCATTCTTGGTGACCGAAGGAATTACCTGGGTGTGGTTGGCAGCTCTTGAGCAGTGGACAAGGTGCAAACCAATCAGACGTTACGCATGGAACCTCTGCATCATGTACTCTATTAAAATCCTTCATTTTAGATGTGGAAGAAAACCTGTTCAGCCAGATGGTGCAGAGAAGCAATGGCAGGAAGGTGTAGGGTTCAAACAGAGGCTCTCAACCTAACCAGTCCACTGCATCACCCATCTTGCAGTTGTCTAAGCATTCTAAATATCCAGCGAACAATGGACCTGGCATTTTGTACAGGGTCACCGGTTTCTATACAGAAAAGGTTAAAGGTAAATCAGAAATACGGAACTAAAAGACACAAATGAACAATTTGTTTTGGGAAGATATTTGAAGGCTCTTTATAAGAATTTAGCAAAATTGAGTAATAATTTGGAGCCAGTTTGTGCAAAGACTACAGTAAAATTGTAAGGCTGTGTGGGTCTGATAGTGAATTTGTTTCACTTAGCACTAACATTTAAAGTTAGAGCGAGTTGAACCTGAGAGTAAATGCAGATTGGAAACGTAGCAACCACAATTTATGATTTGTTAATCTCTGACCAGTGAACTACAGGTAACCATTCTGTTATCAGGTAAAGATAGGAAAAAGCTTTCTACGTACAAGGGCGGACAGCTGTTTCCAGGTAATCAATGATGATGTCTGATTCCGTTACTATTTTGTCCCCATCTTTCAGTGTAGGCACTTTTCTTTTGAACTGATGTCCAGGTACCAAGGCTCGTTGTGCTGGCCTTTGCTCAAATCCACCAGGTGTGCATTAAATGGAATATCTTCCTCAAGAATGCAAGTAGCACCTTCAAAATATATTTAGAAATCATGAGTTTTTTTTAATACGCTTTACTCTGAAATTAAGTTTTATCACCATATTTTCACTTCAGCTGGATAATTAATTGATGTTTGAACTACAGGAGTTCAGTTCTGTGGTGAGACTTAACTATGTAAAAAAGAAAAACACCTGACATTTATGGATACACAGATAATCAGCCATGCATTCCCAGAATGCAGTGCAAACAACAATGCCACTCGATTTTTTCTTTCCATTCTTGTTTAAAATGTCTTCCTTTACAACATGAGAAAAATGAGATCACAGAAACTTTGCTTTCTGACATTTTTCTCTACATTGCAATAATGGCTGGTTTTGTACTACTAAAGTAACACTTGTAAGTAGGAAAAAGGTAGGAAGCAGACAGTGCAAATATACAGAAATATTCTCACCAGTTTTTATCTTTGTACTCTCGTGTTTCTCTTAAATTACACTCCACTGATTAACACACTTCATCTGTGCGCATTTACCTCCTCCAGACAGTAGATTGGAATTGTGGAACTCCCTAAGTTCTAGGCTCTACACTGACCCCCATCTTTAGGTACAGTAACTACTGAGCAGCCTCCAGAAGGAAAAAACACTGACCAACTACACCTTTCTCCTAATCCCCCATCGCTTGCTACTGACAGCTGTCAGAGCCAGTAACCTGACATGTTTTCCAGGCTGCCAGATTGTCTAATACTAAACAGTTGGCTCCACTGAGATCAGTTACTGATGTGACTGGAAGGGAATCTTGTAAGCGCATCTTCTGTGTTTATCTGAGTCTGGAGTCAGTATCAACAAACCCCACTACTGAACAGCAGCTTCACCTGGTTACAAAACTGATGTATCCCCTGCCTTCTACCTCCCCCCTATTATTATTATTATTATTAATTTCTCTCCCTAGTATCAGATACATGAAATATCCGTCCCAAAAACAATAGTCCAGGTAACTCACCCATCAGCATAGTTGAACAAGAAAGGGTTTTCTTTAAAATGAATAGAGGGGCTCTTAAGATGCCTGAGGGTGATTTTGAAGACGGGAACCAGTTTAGTTTATTTCTGTCTTCCCAGAATAGATGGACGTTCTTGACATATGCTGACTCCTTCAGAACAGAGGGGTTGAATTTCCATGTCCCAGGTTCTGACCAGGAAGTGAGACTTAAACCGGGGATGATCGCTCCAGGGAATCACCACGTTCGTGTGTGATGTCCTGCAGGATCGTCAGTAGTTAACAGGTAAGATACACACTCAGTGTATTCTAGTGGCGCTTCCAGGGGTCCATTTGTAGAAAAAGAACTATCGAAATATGAAGTGTTCTGTCAATCCCGGCCATATGAATATTATTAGACATTATTGTCTGATGATCAGAAAGAAGCAGGTATTGCCAGAACATCTTTAGAATATGGAACCAAAGCAAACCACAGCAAAACATGTAACACTGCAAGAAATTGCAGAGTTTTGAGTTAATACCTTTTATTTGAAGGCTGTTATGGGCCCCCTAATATAGCGATGACGATGTACGCATTAAATATGGTAGACATCTTGTTGACTATATATTAATATCAGATGCAAAAAATAGCCAAGTCCACCAGAAATAAACTGGAATATTCATATAAAATGGTGCAAAGTAAAAGATGGGAGAGCAAAACCAAAAATGTATCTGGCTCTGTAGATTTCTCTTACATTAAATTTTCAACGTCTGCATCAGTTACTGTAGTTTCCAGTCAGGGGGCAGGATTCCAGACCAGATTCCTGATATAAAATACATTTTATCAAAATTAGGTCCTTCTGATCATGGAAATATGTTCAATATCACCTAGGAAAATGCTTCGTGTGTTTGGGAAACAATCCTTGGGAACAGGTTTAGCAGCTTTTTGTTTTATTTGTAGGAAGATAAAAAGGATCAGTCTACAGTCTAAGAAGTTCCAGCCCTGCTATTGGATTGTTGAACAGTTTGCTACTAGACGTCAACCCTTCAAAATCCAAATACCTGTCATGAAGTCCAGTGAGACACCTCGAGGTATTGAGATGGACCAGAAGGTGCGTAAATCAACAGTATCCATCTCAGCTGCTGAGAGTTTGGGCCAGACGAAAAGTGGTTGACAATATTTTTTTAAGGGATCTGTTGAACAATTCCAGCCTTTAGCAAATTATCTCACTAGATCTTCAAAGCAGCACTGAACATCTACAAAATGCTCAGCCTGGATGAATTGAGGAACAGCCGGTGGGAATTAAAATGAACATTCCTCTCTTGACTGGTCAGTGATAACAGGAATAAGAAACATTCCACTACACAGTGGAGGTCTGCTGACAGTCAGGATTTTTAAGACATTTCATGTCAATTTACATGGGCAGGAAGATGATCAGTAAAAGATTTCTTCTTGTCATTTATTTCTGTACCAGAGACAAGAAGCTGCGTCTGAAGGAGAATAAAGAAGACATTAAACTATGATTTAGAGATCATTGATCTTTCAAATAATACTGTGAGCTTCATCAAAGTCCCTATCATCTGAAGGTTGTGTCCTTGACCCTTTTGTTAGTCCAGGGAACACGGGGATAGAGATGCCATTCTGACTTATACGAGCCCTCCATTGTAATGACGTATATCAAACGTTTTGAAATGGTTCAAGTCTCCATTATCACCGACAAGTTGTTATTTATTCCAATCATCACAAAGAATTTGTAAACTCAATCCATATCTATCACTATTTGCCCATTAACAGTCACACAAAATGTGTGAACCAGAGGAGGAATCAAACATCAGCAGCAGTTTAAAAACTGACTTCAGCTTAGTAAAAAGTTTTGCCCGAGTCCGAGTAATTATCAGTCATCCTGTTTTATTACAGTTTTCTTCAAACATCTAGAGACACCAACCAGGTAGACTAAGTAGACAGGTATTTATTTTCTGGAGTTTACAGCTGATACATAAGTAAGTCTCCATGAAAACATTATAGGGGTCAAGGGTCCTGACTAAAGATGAGCGGATAACATCACAGCAGCGGGGGCGGGACGGGTTTACAAGTCGTCTGCCCTCTCTCTCTCTGCCAGTTATCAGGAGAGAAAACTGCTGGTTACCTGTGTTGACTGGAGAAGGCTCTAAAAATAGAAAACATCCAGGTTTCTTAATTCTGAAAAGTCAGTGAAAAACAATTACAATAGTTTTAGGTTCCCCGTACAACCCTTCTAAAGGTGAATATCTGACAGTTATAGTTGCTGTACCTGAAAGCACTGAACAGCTGATCTCCATTCTAGGATAAAAACAAAGGAAACGGGGCTGTTGTGTCATATGAAGGTTCTTCGGTATCCATGACACGTCACTTGTTTAGACAAACGGGAGAAGTAATTTCAGAGAAGGGGACGAGCTGTTCACAGAGGGGCGTTAAGGGATTTGTTTTTTTTTACCTTTCAGGTTAACTAGCTCGTTTCTAAGGGCAGCAATCCATCAGTGACGTCCACTGATATTCGATTACAGGTGATTGGCGTGATTCCATCTGCTCTGTTCACTGCTGGATCTGGATCTCCAAACGGGAGAGGAGAGATTTGAAAGCGAAAATTCTGCCCC
>JACATO010002068.1:0-18451 GCA_018389105.1 Nautilus pompilius
CTCTCCAGTAGAATCTATATTAAGTCAACTATCAGCCTTAATGTGTTTCAAATTGTGATGTGTGGGTGCTGGCGCAGACTGCTGATTCTCCCGCCAACCAACCTAGGCCGTAGGTGTTTTATGTACGTCACTATTCCACCACCATCACCCCCCCATCCGTGCATGCAAACCGATCGGAAACGAGCAGAAGCAGCCGTAATCGACCAACAAAGGTAACTGGGTCCAAGAAGGAGCCGATAGAAAAGACAGCCCATGAAAGTAGGGGTCAAAGAAAACGTTTGCCAGTGATAACACATCGAAAGCGTCGACTTCTTCCAAGATGTGGAACTTTATCGATGCAAGTCGAATATTTCAAACAAAAAGTTACGTTTTGAAATAAAATTTTTAATTAAAAATAAAAATTATTCGCAATGAACCCGAATAAGAAAATCCCTGAAGGTAACTTTACCTTATAAGATTAGAAAATCAGAAATGCAGCAAAACAACATACAAAACCGATGCCTAGAGGAAGATGAGATCTTACCTAATCTCATTATTAGTGATGTAACTTACTTTAGAAACAAATGAAAATACTTTAAGAAGATTATATAAAATCTTGGAATCAATTCACTTTAATTACATGTAGATATCCTGCAGCTATAATTTTATGAAATGACAAAGTCGGAATTTTCTCCATTAAAATCTCCTGTTTCCTAGTAGAATGATTTAATTATTCAAAAAACATTTAGATTGTTACCTGTCTCATATGACGTACAGCAAAGACTATAATCGACGTCATATTTTTTAACCAATTGTAGCTCACCTACACGTTTAACTATAAATTACTGATGCTGTAATTTATCATGACAAATAATTTTTTTTACTGGACTTACGCATCTTCTCCATGCAGAGAGAGAGAGAGAGAGAGGTATGACGTCAGTACAAAGAGAGAGACAGAAATGGAGATATGATGTCAGGACGTCAGTACAGAGAAAGAGAGAGAAAGACGTATGATGTCAGTACAGAGAGAGAGAGATGGAGAGATGACGTCAGTACAGAGAAAGAGGTATGATGTCAGTACAGAGAAAGAGAGAGAAAGAGGTATGACGTCAGTACAGAGAGAGAGAGAGTGGAGAGATGACGTCAGTACAGAGAAAGAGAGAGAAAGAGGTATGACGTCAGTACAAAGAGAGAGAGAGATGGAGAGATGACGTCACTACAGAGGAAGAGGTATGACGTCAGTACAGAGAAAGAGAGAGAGAAAGAGGTATGACGTCAGTACAAAGAGAGAGAGAGATGGAGAGATGACGTCACTACAGAGGAAGAGGTATGACGTCAGTACAGAGAAAGAGGTATGACGTCAGTACAAAGAGAGAGAGAGAGATGGAGAGATGACGTCAGTACAGAGAAAGAGAGAGAGAGAAAGAGGTATGACGTCAGTACAGAGAGAGATGGAGAGATGACGTCAGGACGTCAGTAGAGAAAGGTATGACGCCAGTACAAAGAGGTATGACGTCAGTAGAGAGAGAAAGAGAGAGGGGGCGGGTGTCGGCCATTTTGTGGGAGGGACCTAAACAGCTGTTGGAATGGATTTGTTAGCCTGGATAAATAACATCCGGCCTTGAGTCACATTTTTCATAATCAAGTTCTTGCATAGCAGCAACAAATGCAGTTTTTTAATGGTTCTTTGAATTTTTTTACTGGAATTTAAAAAAAAAGTCTTGTAATAATTTTACAACAAAAAATAACGCATCCAAAGATCCGAAAAAGATATACTGTTTTCATTTTTACGCTTGAAAAACAGCGAGTTGCCCATTAAAAAAATCCAGGCAATTTAGCTGATTGATTGGTTAAATATCAGGGAGCGCTTAATGCAACATTACCAAGTTAGAATAACGTAGTCACGTGGATCGAAGTTTGTTCTATTTTTATAGATGCGCACTAGGAGAGAAAGGGGCTGAGTCAAGAACAGTATGATAAAGATTTTAACTTCTTGAAATTTGAATAAATTCACGCACAAATTACGGATAAAACTTGCGTCAGGTTTGCTTAATTATTTATTACCTCAAGTGAAAAAAAAAGAAGCAAGGACTCGCTTGGTAATTTAAAGAGAGGAAGCTCAGCTCTGTCGAACTTCCCGTCGTGAAAACTCGTTAGCAGATGAGGGGGGGGGGAGAGGGGGAGATGAGAGAGAGAGAGAGAGAGAGAGAGAGAGAGCGAGAGAGAGAGAGAGAGAGAGGAGATAGAGGAGAGAGGAGAGGGAGAGAGAGAGAGAGAGAGAGAGAGAGAGAGTTTCTTGGAAACGTCACGGAAAAGCAGGAGTTACGGGCTAAAGAAGAAACACTGAGCGCGAGTGTTCATCTTTATTAAAGCTGTCTGGCAGAGTTTCCTGCCCATAGATCATTCGATGTCGGAGTTCGTGAGGGTGAGTAGTGGAGCTCTCTCTGTCTGTGTGTGTGTGTGTGTTCGAGATGGGGAAGTAAATAGCAGTGAAATCAGGAACTGGTGGAATAGTGTAGCCGTCTGCTAGCTCGTTATTCCGAGGCTGGTAACTTAACGTATAATGGTCGACTAAAAGCCGATGTCGGATTGCCCTTAAACTCTGTGATAGGTACTGAAAAGGTTGAAGATTGAAAGGATGCTCTAAAAGAAAAATGGACACCGGAAGACTTAGATGGTGACAGCAGCCAGATTTCAGCCAAGGACCCTACTTTCTATTTATGTTTTAGCCCGTCACTGTGACGTACGTCCCAATAACCGAACAGGACAGAATTACACTTATGATATATCAATGGATGCCGGATAGAGTTAATCATTATCAAAGTATCTTTGACTAGACACATTAAAAGAAAAAATATATATATATATATATATATATATATATCGAAACGTTTTAGTATTCTCCCTCTCGTTATGTTTAATCTAATTACCCAACTGCAATGGCTCCTAATTGCATTAGAGGTTAAATAGAACCAGTGACAGTCACTTTCTATGGGCAATAATAAAAAAAAGGGCAAAACAAGTTCGTTGTATCAGCTCTGTATGAATAACTTATTGGTTGATTTTTCTTTGCTTCATTACTTAAATAATATTTTAAAAAAAAAAAAAAGAAATAGCGTTGTTTTTTTAATTGATCGGTTGTGCACAAAGCCCTGGTGGCGGTTTTAAAAAACCAGGGGCGATGACTTAATGTTATATTAGGAACAGTACAACAAAGAAATTGTTACGAGGCCAGAGAAGCTTCCGCGTTAAAGGGGAGTAGAACAATCGATGGAGTACTTTAACTGACGTTTATGATTCCATACGGTATTTAAAAAGTTCGTTTTGTTTTCTAAATATGTCGGAATTAATATCTGGAAATTTGAAGATGATCACCGCATGGAGCGATTTTTCCATGATTGATTATAAAACTTAGGTAAAAAAGATATAGAAAAATGTAAATAGGAAGAAGAAAAAAATACATTTCTTCAGCCTTTCCAAAGTCGGGTGTAAGTGTAGTTATAATTTATAAAGAATAAAGTTGTTTGAATTGGACGAAGCTGTTTGGGTGGCTAAATGTCAAGTATTCATACAGGTTTGATCACAGGAAGACCGGTGCTTGGTAACCGATGTTCTTTTATGATGTAATTAAAGTAAACGGCAACGAATTTACTCCAGGCAACAGCCGAGAGCCCTGGCTATAACAGGAACTGCACCGTCTTGTTTTCTGTACTCGGTTACGTGATGTGTGCACTAAGCCATATTTCTTTCATCTATTCCATACGGACAGCGACGTGTACAACAGATGAGGATATATACATATCCCTCTTTGAAGAAACTGGCGCCAGTGTAATGAATGCAACAACAACAACAACAACAACTAGCGCCATCTATGAAAAAAACTAAGAACCTTCGAGTTTCAGACCGGCCTGAAACGATCGCAAGACGGGGAAGCACTCAAAACACAGTTTTAGTGCAGAACGTTTCTAAAATAGACGGGATGGCCATGATGCTTTGTATACCCGCATTAGAACTGGCCTATAAAACTGTTATCCATTTAAAAAAAAAACAGGAACATTCCAGCTGTTAGTACATTTAAAAAATCTAAGTAAATATTCACAATAGTTACGCAATATAAACTCTTGCGTGGCGAATAGCACTTACGTACTTCTCGATTTCGAGGCTTCTGATATCTCGCTTAAAAGACCTCCAGATTGCTAAAAGCCGTTTTGTTTCCCCTTCTGTTAACAAAAGACAAAACGAAGAGTTATGAACCATTCAGAGTAAATTCTCAGCACTTAATATTAAGTTAGAAGCTGCCGCCCCCGATCTGAACAAGACGAACCCCAATCCCGCGAACAGAGGAGATTAATCCACGTCGGCCTCTTTAAGTGACAAAAGTTTTTAGCACAACCGTCAGGGAATTCTGTCCATGGGCATTTTGGAACCAAAATCACCGTGGGATATCGCCAATAATTCTATACCGTTCATTTATTTAAAAAAAAAGAAAGAAGAATAGTAATAATATCCCACAAAGCATTGCGCGACGTCTTGTCGGTGCTTGGAAACGGAAGATCTCTCCCTCTCTACGGACGGCTTAAACTGTCTCATGGCTGTTAACAAGTTTCCGTATATTCCATTTCTTCTTGCCGCTAACGAAAACACGCGATAGAACTAACTGTTGTGGGCAGGTAAAGGATGTTATCTTTTAATTGAAAAAATTCACTGATAAAAGCGATAGAGTTATGACTAATCAGAATTTCAGTGATGATTAAGAGTCCCCCCCCCTGGATGATATAAAAATGAGATGTGTAGCGAGTCCAGACAGCTACAATTAACCAAACATCACCGGGGGATAGAATGGAACAGCAAACCTGCGATTAAGTGCACAGCCTGGATTTTCTAAAGGAATAGGAAATTGAGGTGATTGGAAGCGAGGATGGACGGTCCTTGTGCTTTACCCACATATTGTTTGCGTTTTTAATTGAAAGTTTCATGTTAATGGAAGGCAGCTCTTCAGATTCCAAGGTTTGGGAGAAGACCGACAAACACGATGTGAACAAGCCGCCGTCCGCTCCAGCGAACAGTTCCATCGACCGGCGAGGATGGGAGCAGGGAGCGAGTGTCAGTGGAATTCACAATGGCCTTCATTAAACTTCGCTTCGATCGTCTGGCGGCGAATCTTGATAATCGAAGACCCTCGTCAGCTCGCATGGAGACGTATAGAAAGGTCAGCCGAGGTGGAGCAGAGAAAGAGGTGTGTGTGTGTGCGCGAGGAGAGACCCTTCCAAGCCACAAATAGTGCAGGTGCAATGGAAGCTGTGTTTCTTCGTCTCCAGCGACCGTCATCTCGCTCACAGCGGTAGAGATTCCTGCGCCTGGTGATGGTGGTGTAGTACTTCCATCTTCAGCAGGAAATAGCGGAGTTCCCGGACCAACCCTAGATTGATGGGGGAGATTCGCCAAACCAAGTCGATCGCCAATGGGGGTCGAACTGGGGCCACGTCCCATAGCAGGCCGGTGCGGCTGGCGTCGTTGCTCACAGTAATGGTTCCGATCCGCTTGCTGTCTCCTTTCCTTCTAAACTACCGCAACTTCTTCCCAGAATTTTAGACACCTGCCATCTAAAGATTGATGTGTGTAGAGCCTACACTTCTCTATGACTTTGGGAGGGGGTGTTGGCTCGGTGAAAGGTCGACGATTCTAGGGAGCCGGCCGCCTCGACTCCCTCTGAGTGTCCCCCCCCCCTGGGACCTTTCTCCCGCACGTAAAGATTCCGTTTGCCAAAGCCGGAAGGCTCCCCCAACATGGCGCCAGATTGGCAGTGTTTCAGAGCGGCCGGCTGCGATACCACTACGGCTTCTCACCAGACTCGTCTCCCTCGCGGATGTCGGTGTACGCCACCTGCAACATGGCCGAAGGGGATGGAGGCGTGTTCGGTGCAATCAGATATTTAAAAACAAGAAGGAAGGAATGGTAGACGATGTTTTACACGTACGGATAATTTTTTTTAAATTTATTCTTGAGATCAGTCAATATTTTTATAAAATAAATTTAAAAAAAAAAGGGTTGAGTTGCAGCGAGAAGCCGCGTCACCCTGAAGATAATCGTTGTCGATTTTATTATGGAAGCCATTATCTTTAACCTTCACTTTATTATTATTATTAGTAGTATTATTATTATTGTTGTTGTTGTTGTTATTATAACACCGCCGATAACCCACAGATTATCAACCCATTTTCACTGATACAATTACTAATCACTAATTAAAAAGTCCATATGAAGATCAGTTAATTATATATTGACGTGTCGGTATCTTAGAGACCGTCATGTTGCGATTTCGAGCTCTTTTTTAAGTGAGAGTAGAAAGAACAAATGAGGTGACTTTGGAACCATACGTCTCCTTGCAGAACACAGAGCAGCAGCTTGCATAACTACGGAGCAGACCCGCGGAACTTCCGCCAAGTCAGTCGGGGTCGCACCCGACCCTTTTTGTATCGGCCATCGTTTTCGGCCGGGTACCCGTAAAATAGGGAGACACAAAGCCGTCGGCAGGTCCACCTCGACGAGACAACAACAATGGCGTCAGTCGTAGACGGTGCCAGTGTCTCGAATGCCTCCTGAGGGGTTATTAGGGGAAAAAAAGGGATGTGGGGGGCAGTAGGGTTCTTGTTAATGACGAACTAAATTCCGGTCTCTTTGTTAAAGTATTTCTTTACAGGACAAAGGTTTGCCGTACGTACGACGGCCACCCGACGGCACAGCCTTCCTCCCACCTCCCGACTGTTGTTACTTTCGTTTTAGTTTATAACAGAGGAGCTACGCGGGTTGCGCCAAAGGTGGGGCGACAGACACCCGATGTCGTTGTTGTTAGATTTCTTTTTAACATCCCCTCCCCCGCATGGGGACCGTTCGTTTCGCCAGAGCTTTAGACCACGGTGCCGCGCACGCGACGACGATGGTTCCACGTGGTTGGTGACGCACAGGAGAAGACGAAGTCGGACGAGACCCGCGTGGAAGTCGGTCGGCAACTCGAATGGGCGACGCTGAGAGATTCCGGTGAAGAGAAATCAGTTGACCGGCGCAGTTCTAAACCCGTCTTTTGTTGTCAGGGTAATAGGAGGAGGAGGAGAAGGGAGGAGGGAGGACGGGGAGGACAGACAGAGAGGACAGACGGACAGGGAGGACGGACGGACGGACAGGGAGGACGGACAGAGAGGACAGACGGACGGACAGGGAGGACGGACAGAGAGGACGGACAGGGAGGACGGACTTAGAGAGAGGACAGACAGACAGGGAGGATGGACAGGGAGGACAGACGGACGGACAGAGAGGACGGACAGAGAGGACAGACGGACGGACAGGGAGGACGGACAGAGAGGACGGACAGGGAGGACGGACTTAGAGAGAGGACAGACAGACAGGGAGGATGGACAGGGAGGACAGACGGACGGACAGAGAGGACGGACAGAGAGGACAGACGGACGGACAGGGAGGACGGACGGAGAGGACAGACGGACGGACAGAGAGGACAGACGGACGGACAGAGAGGACAGACGGACGGACAGGGAGGACGGACAGAGAGGACGGACAGAGAGGACAGACGGACGGACAGGGAGGACGGACGTGTGTAAACAGCCGCTCCAGGCCGAGATCCTCCACATTGCAGGAAAAGCGGAGGATGCAAGACCTTTACTACCGATCGCGCTGAAGCTCGGTCAGTCGGGAAGCACGAGCAATTCCTTTCCCATCAGTGTGATGCCGAACTGTTTATTTTCACATATTTTACTTTCATTTTATGCTTGTTCTGCTATCTTCTCTAAACCTTCGTCCGTCACTGTGTATATATATATATAATATTCAATACACTATCGACACTTACTTCATATATTTTGGTTCCGTGGTAAAACGAGTAACTAGCCCTGCATGTCACGGCTGGCTGGTTACAGGTTAGTGTTTAGGTCGGAGACTCCGCTTGCTGTGGTAACACACACACACACACACACACACACACACACACACACTACACATTTACACACAAACATTACACACATTACACACGTATACACACATACATTCACTACACACTACACAAATACACACATTCACACACACACTACACATTTACACACATACATTACACACATACACAAATAACACACATATACACACATATGCACACGTACACATATACACATTACACACATTCACACACATACACATACACTACACACATATGCATGCACACACTACACATTTACACACAAACATTACACACATTACACACGTATACACACATATACATTCACTACACACATATGCACACACTACACAAATACACACATTCACACACACTACACATTTACACACATACATTACACACATACACAAATAACACACATATACACACATACACAGATTACACACATATGCACACATACACAGATTACACACATACACATATACACACACATACACTACACACATATGCATGCACACACTACACATTTACACGCATACATTACACACACATATACACACATACATAGATTACACACATACACATAACACACACACATATACACACATACACATAACACACATATACACACATACATAGATTACACACATACACATAACACACATAGATTACACACACATACACTACACATATGCATGCACACACACACTGGGTGCGGCTTGACAATAAAGTATCCGCTGGTCCATGTATAAGCCGCTGTATCAGTGCTGGCGGTTAGATATTTTATTGTACGACTTTCACCAAACGAAATGTGGTAAACTGTACGTGAAAACACTGATCACAATAGTTGTTTTAAACGGTATTTCTGATAGAATTATCGACAATCAGAACACCCGGCGAAAGTTGAACGTTTTTACGGTTAATGTGTTAAAGGATAAGTTTTTTCCCACGTACTGTCTCGTGTGGAAATGTACCATTCTGGAAGCTGAAGCAGGCAGGCGCCCGGCTGTGGTGGGAGCGGGCGAACAGGTTGATATTATCAGCTTCTGTTTTAAGGAAGAACTAGACCGCGTGGACAGGGGGTGGGGGTGGTGGCAACCGCGCCGTCTAGCGACTTCAGTCTGAGTAATGTAGATATTTTCCGGTTGCCCCCAAACATCCAGAGATGCAGATCTCCATAGCAGCTTCTCCGTTAAAGCAGGCAGACCCCTTCTCATCGGGAGCAGGGGAAGAGTGCTCATCAATAAGGGAAAAAAACATATATATATAAAATCCAGGTACACAGGGTTACCACTAAAGGTTTACCATTGTTGTCTTTAATAGTGCCTCGTAACGCGGATTATTTAAGTAATGATGTATTTAATGTTGAGTTTTAAGAGGGCATTGATAATTCCCCGCTCTGAAATATTCCAGTTACGCTATTATGCGATCCCACACAAAGCTACAGCAAAGACTTACGTCAGGGTTCAGTTCTTGGGCCTATTCTCTTTCTAGTACCGATTTTATTATTGTTTTAATGTTAGTAACCATATTGTGTGTGATTTTTCCAGGTAGGTTTGTTGAGACAGAGAAAGTGGATACTTTTTTAAACAGACGCGATTCGCCCTTATTTCGCAAAAGGGAATATTTGTCTTTTAAAATCCTTTTCCTTCTGGATGTCTTAGAGTCCAAAGGCATTGGTCGGAAGTCGGCGTCCCCCCCCAAAGCGAAGCGCTACCTGGTGGCCCCGTCGCCAGCGAGGAACAGACCACCCCGTTTCTGAAATTGCCTGGTTTCCGGGCTAATCAGAGAAATACAAAGTAAAACAACCCCTCCCTAATCGGGCAGAGGGGCGGGTGGGGTCACACGGAAGCAGGCCTTTGAGGAGAGAAAAACAACCGAAGGAATGTTATTTCTAAATATAGCTTCTCGAATATTTTGTTAAGATTTTGTCAATTTATTCGGCTGCAATGCTGCGTGTTTGAAGGTAAAACACGGCCTTCCAGGTAACCTTGCGTGAAAGTCAATCTTCCGTGACGACAGGTGAGGAAAGGGGAATAGATTCACTACCCGCCGAGTCGTCGATCTGGAGTGGACTGCAGCCTGGTGAAATGTAGAACGAAGTCCGGCTGGTAAAAGGGGCCCAAATCCAGGGAGAGCTCGCGTTACCCTGTAAACACTTCAAATATTCTCCCTTAACTGTTTCCCTGTGCGGTCCTTTATTCGCATTTACGACCCTGTTCCGTGGGTTTTCCTGTTACCGTGCATCGTGGAGTTTTGACGGCCTTCTTCACTTAGTGCCAGACCACTCGCCTCCTATCTTCTCATCTCTCCCCACCATCTGTCGTGACGGAACTCGTTCCCTTGACAACGAACGGCCATTGTGTAATTCCGCGTTGGCTTATCCAGAATTCATATCTCCCCAATGATCCCTTTTATTTTTTATTTTGCCAATAAATTACATTTTATGACTGTCTTTATGTGACGAAAGTAGAGATATATGTCCTCACTGCACTGATCTCTAACAACCGGCCATGTATCATGAACCTGATATCTGGAAGTTCAGAGTTATTTCCCTTTTCTTTCTTTCTTATTTACTTTCATTTTTCATTCCCATCACTTTCATCTACTAGTTCCTTTTATTTTAGCTTTCTGTGGTAATCGATTTACTCCCTTCACACATACAAAGCATATAACCGAATAAACTGTTGTCTTTTCGAGGTTTTACTGTCGTTATTTCTTTAAAAAATATTTTCTGATCTACCAATTTATTTTAAAATATCAGCACTACTCGGGGAATTGCTGTTATTGGCGAAGATTTTACCACGTGACGGGAGACTGGTCCCCATGTGACGGTGAGTCGGGGGCTGGCTTTTAAAGGGAGGGACTCAATTCCCTCATCTCTTACAGGCCATGAACAAAAACAAAGCTTCTTCTATCATAAATTATTTGTTAAGAGCAAGGACAGGCCTGTCACGGAAACAGACAAAACAGTTTAGTGTTTGACCCGAGATTTCTGGTGAAACGAGGTCGGATTTCGAGCAGAACCGACTGGTTTTAAATCAGTGAAGGCGACGTTGCATGTATCTATCTTCGGTTACAGAAGAGCCTCCAACGATACGCTGCATGCTATCAAATAGGCTTGTCATACGTGCACATGCGCACACTCACAGTGCCCTGCCGTAATAATTTGGCAACCAGATTTTATTATGGTAAATTTGTTGCGGAAAATGGTAAATAAATAAAGCAAAAAGACAATAGGGTGGAATGCCAGTACTTGGTCGAGCCATCTTTTAAATAACCTTTAACCAGTTTGGCACTGAATTTATGAGATTTTGTATCGCAATCTGGTCCAAATTCCTCTACATCCGCGTGATGGTAATAATTCCATTACATTGGCAAGAAGTGCAATGGATGCGTTCAGCCGACAGTCTAGATGCTACCACAGAGCTTCAGGTTATCCAGGGCAGAAGTTGAATGCCTTGATTTATCTTCCAGACTGCGATCACCTGAAAGGTGTGGCATGTTGTTCCATCATCCCGAAGAATACAGACATCATTTATCACCAATATACCTCGTTGGTATCGTGATAGATCTTTCAGATGACCGTGTATCGGCTAAACCGAGGCGTTTTTCGACATAAGCCAATTTCCACTATGCCTAATGGTAGCCCGTGCCGCCGTACTTGATCGGGTTGATGAAGACCTAAGAGTTGAAGATATTTGATGAGTTTTCTCCACAACCAGGTGGGAACTCCAGACGCTAACTGCTTAAACCTGAACTGGTCAGAGAATATTACAACCACCAGATGTTCTCTGGCGGGCTTATTGCTACCGAAGGGAATCTTACTTGCCACACACCAGCCTCTGTAGCCAAGTCGATGGAGACGAGATTTTAACCCTTCCTTCGGTTGCATGGCGAGTAACGACGGCGTGGTCCAGCTTAGCTCATTCCTCGAGAAATTTAGAGATTCCTGGCAGCCATGTCGTTTACAGTGGCCGGCCTCCAAACCACCTTCAACATGGTCTTGGGTAAACGAAGAAATATACCTGAGAGTCAGCAATCTTTTGTGTGTCTTTTACCCGCATTACGTGATGGTTTCATTGTACGTCTTACTGCAGGCACGCGTGGGCAGTCGAGAGGCGGGCGGCCTCACCTAACCCTAAGACTGCCAACCATCTCGGAATGTTTCATTCCCATCGTCCCTCTATTAATCCGCTGTGAGCGAAATCCATGAGCTAATATGGATCAGGATTAAAGTGTTTCCTATAAACGCCTATGTCAGATACCAGTATCTCTGGACGTTTGTGACCACTAGAGGTGATAAACAGCATCAGAAGTCATCGATACATTTTACTTTTCTTTGTAAATAATTAGATATTCTCCTGAAACTGGTTTACGATGTACACGTTATGAAACAAAAATCAGGGGAGGTAAGCGTGTAATGTTTCTGGATGGCTGTGGTCAGAGATCAGGGTAGGTAAGAAGCGTGTAATGTTTCGGGATGGCTGTGATGAGAAGATCAGGGTAGGTAAGAAGCGTGTAATGTTTCGGGATGGCTGTGATGAGAAGATCAGGGTAGGTAAGAAGCGTGTAATGTTTCAGGATGGCTGTGGTCAGAAGATCAGGGTAGGTAAGAAGCGTGTAATGTTTCAGGATGGCTGTGGTCAGAAGATCAGGGTAGGTAAGAAGCGTGTAATGTTTCGGGATGGCTGTGATGAGAAGATCAGGGTTGGTAAGAAGCGTGTAATGTTTCGGGATGGCTGTGATGAGAAGATCAGGGTAGGTAAGAAGCGTGTAATGTTTCAGGATGGCTGTGGTCAGAAGATCAGGGTAGGTAAGAAGCGTGTAATGTTTCGGGATGGCTGTGATGAGAAGATCAGGGTAGGTAAGAAGCGTGTAATGTTTCGGGATGGCTGTGATGAGAAGATCAGGGTTGGTAAGAAGCGCGTAATGTTTCGGGATGGCTGTGGTCAGAAGATCAGGGTAGGTAAGAAGCGTGTAATGTTTCGGGATGGCTGTGATCAGAGATCAGGGTAGGTAAGAAGCGTGTAATGTTTCGGGATGGCTGTGGTCAGAAGATCAGGGTAGGTAAGAAGCGTGTAATGTTTCGGGATGGCTGTGGTCAGAAGATCAGGGTAGGTAAGCGTGTAATGTTTCGGGATGGCTGTGGTCAGAAGATCAGGGTAGGTAAGAAGCGTGTAATGTTTCGGGATGGCTGTGGTCAGAAGATCAGGGTAGGTAAGAAGCGTGTAATGTTTCAGGATGGCTGTGGTCAGAATTACTTTGGAAATAGTTACATGGGACATAACTCTTTTTATTTTTATTTTAAATTATTCGACGTATTTTCCGTTAAAATAAACCAGATTAAAAGGCTGTATGCAGCATCTTTTCCAGGAAATAATAAAAGACTTCAGAAAGTCTTCCGGCCAAGTTAATTAGGAGTCACTTTGACGTTTTTCTTTAATCATGTTTCCAATAAATGATTAACAGTTTGCCGTAAACGAAACCGTTTGAACAGATCACCTTAAACGTGTGTTTTAGGCTAAAACGAAATTAAATATAGAACATGGAAGCAGGAAATATTTTTGAAACTCTATATCGAATTAGAGATAAGAACAGTTTGTCATTAGCATGTATTTACCGTCAGGGATCTTGTAGCGTGTATTGATGCTTTAGACATTCATGCACAGATGACGTATTGCCATCAACAAGAACTGATAGCTGCTGATGCGAATTTTCCACCAATAAGGATGTTGTCAAGAGAAATGAAGTCACTCTGGCCAATACAGATTAATTCCTTAATGCATCCCACATCAACATTCTCCAAGATGTTGTTTGTTTGTTTTTTTAAGAAACCGACGTAAACATTGAATGCAGCGAAATCCAATAATTGATGTCTTGGCCTTTCTATTATAAATATACAGTGATGTTCACAAATGTTTGGAAGCCTATAGTTTTTTTTTTTTTTTTTAGGAAAATTAAGTTTGCTGGTATCGAACTCTGAAGCCTGTAGTGCATTCGAGTGACGCAGCCAGCGCCAGAAGCGTTGTCTGGTAAAAGGCTCAAAAGCGAGAAGACGGTTAACTCGTAATAAAAGTGAAAAGACATCGTGCAGAGTAGGAAAAGACAGTAACCTGCAGTGAAGTATAGAAACACAGATAATAAGATTTTCATGTAAATTAATATTTGCTGTTAAACGAGTTAGTAAACATTATTTTCAAATACTCTATCAGATTGAATGCAAGGCACCATCTTCGGCCTAATCGTACGAGTAGGTTGGAATAAAACGGAATATATTCCATGGTTTTCTGAAAGCTGGTGACGCCCACTGACTTGTGAGTGGCGGTGTAAACGTATAAAAAATAGTAAGCTACCTGACACCTCACCTTTGACACTATAGATGTGAAGTTAGTAATCAGATAAATAAATTCCGTATCCTTGAAGTCCTAAGGTTAATTTTTAACATAAAGACATTGCTGACATTGATCTATTCGGATTTCGGAGACTCAGAATCAGCCAGTTGTCGCAATAAATAAAGCTTGCCGGCTACACACGTTAGGGAAAAAAAAAGTTGGGGCTGGATATCGATTTCTAACTTTCATCATACCTGGAAATTCGCTTTGGCATTTTGAACATATTCTGGAACATCGATCTTTCTTTTCCTTTTAACCAAAAAAGGGGCGGGTGGTGTGGGGCAAAATAAGGCAATCTGGCGTTGTAAATTGATACCGACAGAGAGATAGAAAACAACTTTTCAGTTAACTGATGTAGAGTTAAGTTTTTATAATTCTTCGGCAAAGTTTGTGTGTGAGTGGATGTGAATCAGCGAAATATAAATATAAATATATAAATTGCACGGATAAATAAGGAATTCAGAGAGAGAGAGAAAGAGAGAGACAGAGAGCAAGCTGTCAGAAAGAGGATTTATCAGAGTGATGCAGGTCTTTATGGATATTAACTTGGAAAATAATACTTTGGCTTAAGTTTTGTTTCTTTCTTTCTGATAAGAGAGAGAGAGAGAGAGAGAGATGGGGAGAGGAGAGAGGGGAGAGAGAGAGAGAGAAGAGAGAGATGGAGATTCCCATCAAACCACCGTCACACAAGGCAGAGAAAGCATGCAACTCGATTCGAGCGAAGTGTGCCATGGAGGCGAGTTGCTACAAAACAGCCGGCTAAAGTTTAATCGCTTATTGCTATCTTTTCGCTTATAATGTTTCCCAGGATGCTCGCCGAACAGGGGCTGGTGCTCGAACATCGCTAGCATTTCCACGAGAACGCTGTTCCGATGCGGAAGCAAAAGAATAGTACCCGTTTCCGATGAATGACGTTCTAAGACGGAAATCAGCTTTCGTCATCAGGAGAGGATATTATATTCCTCCTTGAGTGTCAAGCTAAAGTGTCCATGCGACCATCATCATTAACTATGGTCATTTTTTGTGTGTATTCTGTCCTTTGCTATCTCTAACTGAAAATATTTCCGCATACTTCAGTGTATATTGATTTCGGCCTGGTGACGGGAAGAAAAAGTCAGCATCTTTGGACTACAGCAGAGAAGGGAGGAGGACCCATCGATCTAAAAAGAGGGAGTCCGGTCTCGACTGTTTATGCCATATTGTTCCGAGTTCCTATGGCAAAGCGAGCTGTAAACTTTAAAAGTTCAGCCGTTTTCCACGTGACACAACAGAGCGGCATCAGAAAAAGTTGGTCTGGCTGACATCAAGGAAAGGGGGAGAGAGAGAAAGAGAGAAGAGAGAGAGAGAGAGAGAGAGAGAGAGAGCGGAGAGCTGGCGCCTTATCTGTAAACTTCTAATGGTGATGCTGAAAACGATGCCAGAGTTACGCGAAAGTCTAATAAAACCACTGCAGCTTGATAACCAGAAGATGAGTAATTAAATTAGAAAGTAACCACGTTTATAAAAAAATTCAAATCAGACCAGATTGGGGGGGATGACGTTTGGAACTTTTCCTAAACAGCAGAGATTACGGAGTAACGTGATGGCGCTAGTATGGCATTAGTTTCTCGATCTGTTGTGCCGTTGCTTGAACAGAGAAGCCAAATCTCTGCAAAATTGTTACTTTCCTGGTCAGGGGCTCAGTCGTTGACTCCAGGACGCGAGACTGTTTCCGGGTTGGTTGTGACGTCGGTAACTGTGCCAGAAACAGGTTCTGAAAATTTCGCTGTCCGCTGCCATCTTTTACCCAACAGAAAAATAAATAGCTTAATGAGAGCTCTGTTTGATATCTGGGTTATTGTAAAAAAAAATATATATATATATATATATATATATATATATATATCTTAATAAATGTATTAAGGGAGCACCATAAAACTTCAAAAGAATTGGACACCATAATTTTAGATATCACTTTGTAAATTAATTGTCTATATGAGCGTCCAGTTATTAATCAGAGAAGGAATAGTAGTTACCACTGATAAGGTGACAGGGAAGGCTATACCAACTGCCTTCTTTTTTTATGATGACGCCAATGGTTAATATAAGTTTAGAAATAATTTGTGTTCAAAGGATATTTATTAATTACCATTTTATTGTTTCAATCTCACATACAGCTGGATATCATTTACTGACCGAATGTGAACATCGCAGCTGACAATTTCCAAAAAATAACAAGCAGGAGTTCCCTCCCCTCCTTTTTTTTCTTTAGCCAAAAAACAGAAGTTTAGTAAGGTATCAGGCCGGAAACTGACCGGAAGCCAGTCTTCAGCAATTTTTCATTAACAAAAACACGTTTGTTCGTTTCTGAATATCTTTCGGTTTTGTTTTAGGTCAGTGATAAATCAGCCTGCATTTGTTTCCAGTCTTCTGTCTGAAGAGAGAGAGAGAGAGAGAGAGAGAGAGAGATAACATCAGGACGTCAGTACAGAGAGAGATGACGTCAGTAGAGAGAGAGAGATAGATAACATCAGGACGTCAGTACAGAGAGAGATGACGTCAGTAGAGAGAGAGATAGATAACATCAGGACGTCAGTACAGAGAGAAATGACGTCAGTAGAGAGAGAAGAGAGGAGAGAGAGAGAGAGAGAGAGAATGATGGATGGATGGAGAGAGAGAGATAGATAACATCAGGACGTCAGTACAGAGAGAGATGACGTCAGTAGAGAGAGAGATAGATAACATCAGGACGTCAGTACAGAGAGAAATGACGTCAGTAGAGAGAGAGAGAGAGAGAGAGAGAAATTACAACCAATTCTGTTTTTAAAGTAATTCAAAAGAAAGGAAATGTGACCTCTTTTTTAACCCTTCGGGACGCAGTTTTCTAAAATTATTCTCACAGTTCGCTTTTCTTCAGTCCATTCTAATAAAGATAAAGATTTAAGTCCTGATATATGTGCAACATGACTTCAAAATGAGTATTATATTAATTGGTTTTCCAATTGTTAATGATCTCTCTTGATCCCTCTAAGCTGTGTCCGATACATTCAGAGCGGCCGCCTAGATCCCTCTTCGCCGCTAATGGTTCCATATATTGATTTCCTTCCTCGAACCATTGAACTTAATTATCATAATTAAGACATTAGCACTTGCCCCTTTGCTGAGCTAAATCCCCGTGGACTTCATGATCAGGAAATGTTCACGATAACGTTATAGATTAGTGTATTAGCGTTGTGTAACAGGGTGCAACAGGTCTGACATTCTGAGAGTGAAAGAAGCGGACCGACAGGAGCAGGGCAGAAACAAACCCTTAAATAAACACAAGTCCATAGTGAATAATTCCCTATCGAAAGTAGATAAAGACCATATATTATCTGCGGAAGGAGAAGTTATCGCGTATAATGTCTGCTTACATAGACTCACTGAAGACGATGAACATAATTATAGTTATAAAATAACTTTGATTTATGAGGAATTACCACGTTTATTCAGTATCTGTGTCATCAAGATCTGCACAACGCTGTTTCATTAGCCGTCAGTGTAGGATTTCCGGTCAGTGGGCGTCGCACTGCATGCTGGGAATCCCCCGGGCTGCCCGACCACGTCGATTTGAGGAGCGAGTGGGAAGCCGTATTTACCAATCTAAATCGCACCTGGCGAGTAGGGATAGTGAAGCCCACGGAAATAGTAAACCAGGCTGGACTAATTTTGAAAGAAAAAGAAGCAGGGTGCTGCTCTCCATTGGCCTTCGGTCGCGGCCACGGCGAGGGAAGCTGAGACGTGCTGACAAAAGTCGGTCGGAGGTCGGGGCTGGTCTCGCGAGACAGGGTGCCGCTGCCGAGATACGCTTGGTTCTGGGCTGGGTGGTGGTGGTGGTGGTGCAGCAACTGAAACGGATCTTCCGCTCCGCCCCCAGCTTAGCAAAATAAACCGTACGAGTCATCCGCCTTTAAGAACTCCTTTCCACCAGACACGTTCGTCTCAGATATCTACATCTGTTTGGATTTTATCGGATTACCTTCCTGGCTACTGGGCAAACCGATGCTTGGAGACGGCAGCTCCAGCAGTTCATTGGTGAAGCGACCTTTCTCTCTCTCTTCTCCTCATCCTCTCCTCTCTCTCCTCTCTCCTCTTCCCT
>JACATO010002069.1:0-12500 GCA_018389105.1 Nautilus pompilius
AACAACAACAACAACAACAACAATTAATAATAATAATAATATAATAATAATAATAATCATAATAATACTAATAATAATAATAATTAATAATAATATAATACAACAACAACAACAACAACACACACAACAACAACAACAACAACAATAATAATAATCTAATAATAATAATAATAATAATAATAATAATAATAATAAATAATAATAATAAGCAATATACGGGCCGGTGTTAAACGAAGAGTAACAACGACGGACTTTAGCTTTTTTCTCCATGAACTAAAAGCGAATTCGTACCGAAAACGGATTCACGAGCCGTCAGATGTTTGTGGAGTATCTTAAAGAATAGGGACGACAGGGTCGGATGTGTATCTCGGCACAGAACAGCCTGGCGGGGTCGGGGTTTACGGAGGACGGAATCCGGTGCCAATATTTACCTGTAGGCTTGGACGCGGACGTGCGGCCCTTTCCGAGGTATCCGTTTTGTTCGGATTATTTCTCCCCCTTTCTTTCCTCCTTCCGTTCTCGACGTTTGCCCTTTAATAAAGCTTATTAATCCACTCTTCTCCTCCCCACCTCCCACCGATGGTGTCGTGACGATGGCACCAAAATAAGCACTTCGCAGATGTAGAACCCGCTGGTCCTCCACGGGCCGCGAGCGGGTAGCGATGGAGCGACCTCTGGTGTCTTCAGAAAAACCACCTGCCGGAGTCAGGCATTTAAACTGGTGCAGAGATAATTACAGAACTGTGCCTGGGTCCGGGCTTTCTTAACGTTAGAGTGGCAATAATAATAATAATAATAATAATAATAATAATATAATAATAATAATAATAATAATAAATTGTAGTGCTAGGTGCATAAGTGAGTAGTAGGCATTCAACCTTTTTTAATCCTTTGTAAGCTACAAACATTCCTACAGACTTTCCATGGGCGACGGGCTGACGGCACGCACGTGTAGCCCGGCGTCACAGTGACGTAACGGAACGTCACGAAACTTACCGAAGGTCTAAATATTTCATTTAAAAAATGTGAAGGCGACTGAATAACGATACAGCGCAGAGTGCGAAAAGGAGATGTCATTATAGTTGTGTGTGCATTTATTCCTTTAAGGGGACAGACGGGACCTCGCCAGTCGTTGGGCAGTAAATCCGAACAAAAAAAACGGTGGCCGTCCCGTATATGAAAACTGATAGTTCGATCTTCATAAACCCTGTAAATTGATCCCATTGGTTGGACAATACGCAGTCCGTTGCCACGATTTATTTGCTCTCATACTGAAAAGAGACCTTCAGCTTCTGAGGCATCTGGCTAATAAGGGGATTGGATTTATGGGGAGGGTTATTAAAGGAACAAAAGATGGCGATTGGTTGGCAGAACACCGACGGAGATAATTAAAGATTTTTTTCTCTTGATCTGTTCTCGTTTATTACTCAACTATCCTATTTAGCCACCGTCCGTGTATAGAACTTTATCTCCTTTGAAACTGTCGGCTAGCACTACACGCGCACTGTACATTAGGGCTGGGATCGGACCCCGACACCCAAGCGTCTTATCCACACGAATTAGAGGGCTAAATGTTTCTTTGTCTGTTCTCCATTACTACGCTGCCGAACAAAAATTCGTCGAGTAGTGAATTACAGCGGGTGGGGCTGGGTGTTTACGGTCTGTGTAGCCCAGGTCGGGTGCCGATCAACCCCTACATTCTACAAGTAACTAAGTAACTGGTCTGATCTCATCACAGCAAATGTTACTAAAAACAATGTTTTTTTAAAAAGTACATTGTTTTTCAGATGATACGGCGATGTGCTGGTCTGCAAATGTCACAGTAATAAGACAAAACTACCTGCCAGATATCGATCTGCCTTTTTAATCAGTTTATAGCGAAACCAAACAGGTATCCAAGAAACACGAATGCATTTCTTGGGAAAATACAAGCAAACACAGCTCATAACTATTCGATTATCGGAATTCTAGCATCCTTTTCCATTTACGCAAAAATCGTTTTATAATAAACATAAAGGTATTCAAGTCCGTGATGGAGCGCCCGGAAGAAGCTCACTCAGTGGGGTAGAAGAGAGAATAAACCATGCGACTGGGATTCCTCCCATCTCCACTAGTCCACTGGTCTTAAGAATTTCGGCAATGCAAAATGTAACCCACGCTCAATTATCCTGTTTCCATAAAACGGTTAAAAGCAATCAAAGAGCCAGGCTGTAAACTCGAAGTAAACTGCTAGTTTAATCTACAAGTAAATCTAATTACAAGCGCAATTTTAATTACTGCCGTGAAAATCTTTGATGACACGAATAGTCAATAAATTTACCTTTCCAAAAATAATTATATGTAGTATATCGATTTCGTTACTAACAGCGTTTTTCATTGGACAGCTCCCTTCCCGTGACACAATTAACGATGGTGGAAAATCGCAAGTGAACATAGATTAATAATACAATTTTCTATTATAGGAGTTTTAAAGAAAGCGAAAATATTTGACGACGACTATGAAGAGGCAACATATGTCTGCATTATTTATTTTTAATGCAGAAGTAATTCCAGCGCCCAAGAAAAGTAACAAACATCTGTTAGCTTTAGTACGTATTAATGCCTATGGACAATAATGGGACATGGATTTGTTATAACAAACGTAGATTGGTCCGTCACCCCTTAAAAAAGAGAGAGAACTGTTTCTAGCGAGTGATGGAAGCCCCGTTCACGATTTTAGGGGAGACCTCACAAAAGGACACTTGTTCATCGACCACCCTGACTCACTCTATCATCGGTACTACAGGGATTGATCGATAATCCGTCAGTGTATCTTTTGTCGGTGTAGCTATGAGTAGGTTTTTGTTTATAGCGACTGATCAGCCCAGCAGTATTATCTTTAGAGGGATTCTTGTTTGAGCGCTTTAAGCAGTTTCTTTACTGGATTTGATCATCCGCCAGGGTAGTTCTGAGTAGGTTATGCATACCCGGTTTGATCAGCCGTCGGTGTAGTTCTGAATAGGTTATGCATACCCGGTTTGATCAGCCGTCGGTGTAGTTCTGAGTAGGCTCTGCGCACCCGGTTTGATCAACCGTCGGTGTAGTTCTGAATGGGTTCTGCATACCCGGTTTGATCAGCCGTCGGTGTAGTTCTGAGTAGGCTCTGATTACCCGGTTTGATCAGCCGTCGGTGTAGTCCTGAGTAGGTTCTGCATATCCGGTTTGATCAGCCGTCGGTGTAGTTCTGAGTAGGCTCTGCGCACCCGGTTTGATCAGCCGCCGGTGTAGTCCTGAGTAGGTTCTGCATATCCGGTTTGATCAGCCGTCGGTGTAGTTCTGAGTAGGTTCTGCATATCCGGTTTGATCAGCCGTCGGTGTAGTTCTGAGTAGGCTCTGATTACCCGGTTTGATCAGCCGTCGGTGTAGTTCTGAGTAGGTTCTGCGCACCCGGTTTGATCAGCCGCCGGTGTAGTTCTGAGAAGTGTTTTGACGGAAGCACCACACACGTCACGTCCGCACCGAAAGGCCGGCTGCTTCACGACGGAAAACCTTATCCCTTTTTGTTAATAGATCCGTGCTGTTGGTGACAGGTTTCAAGCCGGTGCGAAAGACCTCAGTGGACTGGTGGTAAATCGCCTTAGACACGGTCAGAATGGCTGCCATCCGTTACCGAGAAGACCGTTCACATCGATGCTGAGCCCTTAAGTTATCATTGGCTGCTGAGCAGGACTGTGCCCCTTCAAGCATGGTAAGGGAACGTAGCTTTGTGTCTCGAATTACCGCCTGGCACTCCGGGGTCCGGGAAGACCACAGACCACTCGGCACCGGCTCCATCCCGTGACACCTTCAGCTTCGACCATAGGCTTTGTCCGGACGTGGTGGCCACTTTCCAGCTAAGTAAGGGACGGAGCCCGCTGGCCCCTGGCTTTACCGTGGACGTGTGTGGATCGGACCGCCTGCGAGAAACCCGACCAAGTCCCGTGGAAATGAAGCAGTCTGTCGGCAGGCGACTGGGCGTCTCCCTAAAGTTCAGGGAGAACTCCCTGTTGGAGCACCCGGCTTTCTGGGAGAGCTGAAACGTTTAGGTCTCAAGGGATCGGCGCGTGCGCTGTTAAGGGTGCTACCTCGAGGGACCAACAGGGAGAACAGCTACGAAACGGCAAAACTGGGGGAATGAAAATAATAAAGAAGTAAATAGGGGGGGCTTGATAATCGCTAGAGCAAACACGAAGGTTCTCAGATCAGTCAACGCCCCCTCTACTTCCTGTGGTATTCAGACATTACCCGGTCTCTTTCAGAGACGGTAACTAGAAAATCAAGCGAGCACGGATAAAAAAAGAGGGAAAGGGTTAATTAGATACTACCGGGGAATGACACTCATAGGGTGATGCGGGACTACATTCTCCCACACACACACACACACACACTTTTTTATTCTTAGCTTCCCTTTCGTCCTTTCTCTTTGAGTCTCGCCGAGACCCACGCGTCCAGCTGCGCGTTTGATAGTATGTCGCTGGAATTTAAACCATCCTGAATGAAGGTGGGTGGTCAGGTGGATACAGAACAGCAGTGTAGACTTACACACCTACATTCTAAGGCCCATTTGCCCGTAAATCGTCTCACCGCAGTTGAACTTTACAAAGCGGATGGAAGAGAGAGAGAGAGAGAGAGAGAGAGATGACAATCAGTACAGAGAGAGAGAGAGAGAGACGAGAACAGAGAGAGAGAGAGAGAGATGGAGAGAGAGAGAGAGACTACGGAAAGGAATAAGCCGCGACAACGCAACAATGCTTTGGAAACGAGCCCCCCCCGGACCCCCATTAGGGGGCCTTTTGGTCCCCATCGGAAAATCTCGGGCCTCGCTATCACTCGACGTCAGCCCGACAGTCTGAAGCAGGGCTTCATTAGCAGCCCCCATCTTTCTTGCTCGAGCTCGAATGAACCACGTCACACTTGCATGCGGTAAGAGCCCTCGCTCTGTGTACCGAAGATTAGCTGTACCGGGGTGTGTTCGGCTGCCGGCTGAAGGTTTTGCTTGACACGAGATATTACAGGCGCCCGTCCGTCCGTCCGTCCCACCGCCGCGGCAAAGGTACACACAACTCGCTCGTTCATCCGTAACATATAACAACGTAACTCTCGTTTTCTGGCGAGAATTTCTTCTGTGCTGCATCTTCTGGCGACACCAGAAAACGTAAAGGCGTCGAATAGTTTATCAGCTTCTCAACGACAACAACAAAGCCAGGTGTAGGATGAGCATCTATCATGAACTGAAATATCCGCATCAGTCCACAATAAGCTGGCATCGAGGACATTCCTGATGTAAAAGAGCTCTTTTGGAAAAATTGGAAAGGGTTTGAATACATGTAACTGAAAAATCGGATCGGAAGAAGGTATAAATAAATATAAAATTACTTATACTGCTGAAATGTTTCTCGATTGTTCGTATTTTTGCAATTTTCTTACGTATTTTAACCTGCCTGTTTCAGAGTAAAATATTCACGCACACAATACAGTGTCAGCCACGATTATTACATCGCCTAATGTCTTTTTATTGGTCTCTGTACTAGACCTTAATGTGGTAATGTTTTGTGCAGGTGCAACTATGGAGAAATAAACCGGTTTCAGTTTTACTGCAGGAAATACACCGATAGATCAGAACCAAGAGAAGTACCCAGAATTCGCATTAGTCGCGTGATATAGTTAACATTTGAACCAAACAAATAAATAAAAGAATCAGAATCATTTGAGGTGATGCAATGACTTTTGGCGCTACGAGTATGTGTGTGTGTGTGTTAATTATTGCCATGTTTGTAAATGCAAATACTTGTCTAAAAGTTATATATATATATATAATCGTTACCATCCACGTGGAAATATTCTTCTTCTTATCTTTACACTTTTTCAGCATTTTGGTTTTTACTCGCGTGTACTACTTCCTACGTCAGATGCAGAACAGAATCGTTCCCAAAGGTTTGGTTAACGAACGGGCCGGTTATCGGGATGGAGGACGCGTTGTTATGCACGATAACTATAATCTTAAAACAGGCTTGTATTTTGGAAAAAAAAAGGGGGGGTTCCATAGAGACACTGGCACCAACGTTGCCTATCGTTCATCCATCCACTCAGGGAAAAACAGATGTCTCGCGGCCTCTTCCCCTGAACTACCACCTCATCGGTTAGTAGAAATAGTCCAACTGGAACTTCGCGGTTTGGCTGTGGGGGTGAATCGCAGAACCCGGAAGAAACCAACTCTCGCCAACGGGCCCGAGGAAAAAAAAAAAAAAAAAAATGCCAGAAGAGATTCGCAGAATCAAGTCACGGCTCCCTTACAGAGACAGGGGTGGTGGGGCATCTCTTTCTATCGGGCTAGCGGAGGATGGCCGAGCTCCTGCCCGAGGCCACCCACTGCCAATGGATGAGCTAGAAGTTCGTTGATGGTGACTATGAGAAATATTGTTGCCAGAATACCCGATTTTCAACGTGTTTGTCGAATTCTCTCTCTCTCTCTCTCTCTCTCTCTCTCTGTCATCTCCCCATCTCATCTCTCTCTCTCTCTCTCTCCACCTCTTCTCTCTCTCTGTCATCTCCCCCTCTCTCTCTCTTCCTCATCTCTCTCCACAACATCTCTCCATCTCTCTCTCTCTCTCTCTCTCTCTCTCTCTTTCCTTTTAAATGTATTTCTTGAGAAAAAGTGCGCACTATAAGCGATGGGATTATTTGAGATTGAGAACACAAACGACCTCGACGCCACCTGGGTGTCGGCCGAACTCCGGTAATAAAGCCACGTTAACAAATTCTAACGGCAACAACTGGAACCAGACCACAGCAGTACCAAACCGCTTTGACTTTTCCAAGATGTAATGACCGAGCAGCTATGCAAAGTATATAAATTATTTTAAAATTAGTAAATATTAAAAATTACTGAGAAAATAACGATAATTTAAAACTGTATAAATGAAAAATAATAATAATTAAAATATATACGTTGGCAACATCTCTTAGAAATGGTATTAGCCAAAAACAATAATATTAATTGTATATACACAACTTTCTTTTTTTTTAAAAATCAAATCTGTTTAAAGTATCGCTGCACTTAATTTGTTTTTCTTTGGCCATTTATAAATAAGCAACACTAAGCGAAATGTTTTTCTAATTGGCCTCCTTTTCATTCATTAACTGTTTACGAAAATAGTAACGACAATAATACGTCGGGTAAAAATATATATTATGGTTTCATAACTAGCAAAAAAGGAAGTGATATAAATATAGGCGATTAATTGTAATTGATACACCGTGTCTGGAGAGGGGAGGTTCTCCGTCCGTCACCGGTATCGTTTGTCTTTACATAAAGATACTTTTCAATGATGAGGATGGACTGATTTCTTATTGAAAAGGCAGTGTACTAGCCGTGTTTCCTTCAGGTTCACTGGCTTTAATTAAATGTAAAAGTCCTGGCTCCCCTGCACACACACACACAAAAGTGAAAGGAGCAAAAAATGGGGACAAGATATACATATAGAAGGAAGCTTTTCGCTTTTGTAGCATCGGATAAACAGAATTATGTTCTCCAGCGACCTTAGGAACGGATGAGTTCATTGCCGCGGTTGTTCGTACCATGTTGGGGGCGGTTTGTGTAAGAGCACGGACGGGCAAAGGGTTAAGTAGCTGGGGGGGTTGCCGGCTGATGGTAAGGGGGGGTGTGTGTGGGGGGGGATGGGAGAATAGCGTGTACTCTTTCGCGGGTTTATTGTTTTTAATGCTCGCGCACGAGGGGTGGGAACAGTTGCTCAGAGATCCCGCAGTACCACCAGGTGGGCTCATTCGCCACGGTGCCATGCCAAATCACCGCCCCGGTGACAACCCGTATCCCGCTCTCGCCCGCTTGAACGCCGCAGCAGCATATAATTTACATAATGATCTATTTAGCTGAAAAGGATTTTCAAAAGTCTGTAGTTCACCGTGTTTTATTTACGCACTATATATTTTCAAAGAGCACCGCGAGCAAATAAAAAAAAAACACAGGTGATGCATGCAACAGATCCCGCCGCACCGGTCAATCTTTACAGCAGGGACTCCGCCTGAGCGAGCACCGTTCAGTACGACTGAGGCTTTCAGCTGGAGCGGATGTCGGCGAGAAGTGTCGCGCATGCGCAAAGCCAAGGTAACGCTACAAATGCCGAATGCCATGCGCCGAAAGATACACGCGCTCTCCCAACGACTAGGAGAGTAAAGATAAGAAAAGATGGACGACTGCTAAGCGTGATTCGGGTAAATATACAAAATTAAGTATCAGTCGAACTCAGTTCTTGAGATTTCATAAGATGCTGATAGAGAAACCTTCTACGGAGGCAAAAACTCAAAAGTATTCAATCAACAATAAACCAGCTTACACACCTTTAAGATCAACTTATTGTTCTTTTCCAGTGTTCCAGATAGTCATGTCTCGGGTCTTACATGTCTGACAAACGAGTAATTTAAAAAGGAATTAACGAATATCATTAGAAGCCATTTTAAAAAACAAAAACGACAGCCCTATCAAGATCGCAGTCAAAGAAGGAGGGAGCGAGGGAGACCGGGGGGGGGGGGTGATGGGTGGTAGATACTGGCGGCCACACTTCTGAAAGGGCTCCGCTGCGCCTTTGGGCAGAATTGGTTTGGTGACTGGTGGTGGGTTCACGCCCTTACTGGAATATTCGGAGTGGTTAATAGGAGCTGGCGGTTTGGAAAAGTGCTTTTTTGGGGAAAGATTTTTACTGAGCGCGTTTATCAGGACCGACATCAAACTTTCAGGTGTCTAGAACGGTAGACTTTTAAGGACTGGAGCCAAGCTGCTGCAGTCGGGGTTCTTCTGGGCGAGATCCAGCCTGAGCCGACCTGGAGAAGAGGACCACACGAAAGGAGATCCGAGAGATGATGGCCTGCTACCAGTCAGTGTGGTAGAAACTTCCCACTTGAATCTATTCGCGGTCGACTGAATTGTATGTTTATTCTTCTTTAACCCTTAAACGTTTTGTTCTTCCACCACGGGAGGGCGCTTTCGAGTGGCGGTTTTCAGCAGAAGACTGCTGAACACCCAAGGTTGAGTGGGGGAAGGGAGGGAGCCCCAGTTCGAATCCCGGTCGGTTTGGCGTACGTGCTTCTTGTTTTCATTCGCCAGCCGTCCGCGTGGGTTCCGAATATTTGCGGTACCGGTTCCTCGGCCACCGGTAAGAGAGCTCCCAGCGGCACCTAGGCAACTACTCTCCTGGTCCCCAACGTGAATACCCCACGCAATTCCCCCCCCCCCAGCTCAGCTGTCAGGCGTCACTAGACCTCGGAAGTCAGGGCGGGGACCACCAATAAAAAGAGAAAAGAGAGTTCGGTTCCTAGTTCCCCGACAGTTTGTTCGGCTCGAGTTCCTTCTCATTCGTTTCCTTCGAAGGAAACAAAACCGACGCCGGGCTGCCGATCGTCGGTCGACCCCCGATGATGAACACAAATCGAAACATTCCGAGCAAAATCCGGGTCAAAAACCAATCGACAGCGGATCGAACCACTCGTCGGAATCCTAGCACTGACGTAATTTTCTTTCTAGACCCAGGGGTCAGTCGGTTTTGGTGGAAGAACGGCGTATCGCTTGTCATTTTCTCTTGATTCTGAGGAAAAGGGACGACTAAATGAATAAAAGAAAAAAAAGTATAGATAAGGAGAAGAAACCACAGGATCTAGTGGATAGATTATACACTTAGCGTAGGCTAACTTTCTGAAAGACTGTTCTACCTCTCGCTAAGACTGAACTTTCTTGCAAAGGATGAAGTGAATAAATACGCAAGCCCCTAAAACAAGTGAATTTGTAATCAACACTGAACCCTGTTATTATTCTAAAATAATAATATAATAATAATAATAATACAAACGACAGGAATTTTTCCATGAAGAGACAGCGTATATGATTGTTTACAATCGTGTTAGCCGTTGCATAAGGTGTCATGTGATCCTTTAGCTCTTTGTCAAACTTAGGCATTGGTCATGTGACAGACAGTTCTATCGTTCTTCACGTGGTTCTTTGTCTCTGGGTAGGGTCACCGATGTCAGGTGATTCCTTCACATCATGGAATTACCTAGGTGGCGCTTCGACGACGATGTACCGATGAGCAACCAGACTACGGACCCAAAGTAGGCAGACAGATATGGCTGCTGAACTTGGGGATTATCAGCTGACTTATGGCAGAGACGCGTGGGGGGGGGGAGAACGATTCAGTTCGCGAAAGATCTGGCAGGGAGGGGCCAGCAGTACTGACCGTCACGATACCAGTGACATCATCTGTCTGGCTTAACATAACCGCACTATCTCGGCACGTTCCATCCAGAAGGAATAACGCAAGTCTCTCCGACCACAATGTGCGAAATCGGCTACGCCCTTAATCTCCCCGTCCCACCCCCCTTAACGCCGCCAGCACCCTGAAGGGAGAGATTGAAGTGGGCTGGGTCCATCTGCGCTAGACTTTGGCGGACTGGAACTAGATTCTCTTCTCCGATGAGAGTAAATTCAACCTCCACTCTGCTGATGGTTGTTTATGCGTCTGACGGGAACCAGATCAATACCGTGATAGAGAAGGAGGAGAGAGAGTATTTTTGGGATGGATGGGAAATCACCGGACGTTTTGTTATGCCGTTTGTGTGACGTCACGGTAATCGATTCACAAAGGACGAAAATACAAGAGTCGTAAACCATCTTCAAGTAAAAATATCAAACACCTTCGATGGCCTGTTAGTTCTCCCCAGCCCGAACACGTCTGGATGAGCCCTCTAAGTACAGTAGACGGCGATCACGTGCTCTTGGGGCCGGAACTGCATTGACCCCATAGAGAAGAGCGGAGAGCGCCGCCACAGGACCGCGTCAAACGTTTGATGCACCACACAGACACACGCGCGCATGCGCACCGTTCTACTGCAAGCCAGAAACGGAAATGCACACTACAAAAGGTCATGTGACTTTAGGACGTATAGCTACCGACTATTTCTTCCCATTATGATTTCACTATATGCATCGAATAATGTCCAGATATTGTGCTAAGTGAACTCTATAGGCGAATTCCATGGTCAGTTTCAAATTGTCGGCAAATGTTTTATCCTCAATAAATTCGCATGCTTTTCTAAAAACCGCCGGCCGGCTCACGGGAAAAAATCTCAGGTATTTCCTATTAAACATGGATTACCTTTTATCAAGATTGCATCCATCCATTCCAGACGTCAAGAAGAGTGGATCTGCCAGTGAACAAGCCCTCCCCTGCCTCTCCACCTGAGCGAGCGCCTAAGGAGTCTAGACCAGCCAGAAATGTAATGAATGACTTCGGATCATCAGGAAGGAATTATTTTTTCTCGCCTCAGACTGATTTCACGACATCAACCGCACTCGTGAAGAACTCGGGTACGGCAGGCTCGCCAACGATGTCGGATCTATTTCAGTAAAACGTATTTCCTCGACACAATTCGATAATAAACTCTGCGAGTGTTTTTACTTTCAGTTCCACTAATGATTCCCTGGCTAAATGTGGGCTCACCACTGAACTACCAAGGAAACTTTTAATGAAAAAAAGGGTTTTGTTGGGGGACAGTTCCAACAAAATCGCTTTGTCTGGCAAACATTTTCTGACAGCCGCATGCACACCGGTTATTTTGTTAGGGTGCGCGGAATTATTGCCGGACAGTGTATATCGTGAGAATATGTATTAAAACGGTTATCCCCGACGATTGGACACGTTTTTCCTATTAAAAAAAAAAAAAAATTATACATCGCTTATTTATGATCGAAAACCGTTATATCACCAAATCTCTTGCGAAACCCAGAGGCAGCTTCAGGATGCGAAGATTAAGTCGCAGTGAAGCATCCTTCGCAACCTGCGTTATCACTGCGGCATCTCGCACTCCCCCAAAATAAAAATAAAGTATGAAAAGCGGTTTGTTGCAGAAACACCGTCTCCCCTTGGCAGCGACATGTGCCGGGGTCGACTTGTCTGACTAGGTGTGGGCAATCGCTGGTGGAATTAACGGAGATGGTGCGTTGGAATACACGCATAAAAGAAGAACTGATAAAAAAAAGGGAAAATGCGGGATTATCTTAGCCGGAGAGTGGAGTCTATTAGATGCATTACTACTATTTAAGATTCGATTTGAATGCTAAAATTAGCAGCCACAAACCATCGAATGTATATACAAAATGATTAATTAAATATTTTATATAAATATTTCGGAAACCGTCATCTAGTTTTCATAATTGACATGAGATTGAAGAATCAGCAGCGAGGAAAGCGGTACAGTTTTCCCTGTCGCACAACTATGACGCATACAAATCTGAAGTGCACCGAGTTTCCGCTAGTCTTCTTGGCAGGGGAGCGATGGTGAGCTTCATACTCGCTTGAAAAGGTATTAAAATACATAAATATTCGTTTCCCCCCCACGTAAATTCCCACAAAAATCAACGACTGCAGCAGAAAGTTAGTACAGAAAAAGGGGCGTGGTTTACAGTCACGAGGTTT
>JACATO010002069.1:15000-49659 GCA_018389105.1 Nautilus pompilius
TCTGTGTTATTGCGTTTAGTGTGAGAGAAGTTTCTGAAGCACAGTGAAGGAGAAATAATCTAAGCTGGCAGTCAGTCAGTTTCTCTGGTAACCAATGCTTTCTAGACGCTGCCGTGATATGTCAAACGTTTATATGGGCCGTCGTTTATGAGTTTGTGTGATTTTTTTTTTATTTAAAAAAGCGTTTTCGTTTGTTCAGAAGCGACAGGAAATAAAGGCCACAAAATACCACCCCCCACTCACACAAACATTGCAATAAAAGTGGTTGGCGCACCTGCAAGGCTAGTTGGCAAAATGCAATGCAGGTAAAATATAAAAAAAGTTCAAACGTGGTGGAAGGGAAATATCATCGCATCAGAGACATTCAAATAAAATGAGCGAAATCCTAACTGCGTTGTTGCTCTCTCTCTCTGGGCGAGAATGGCGAGTCTTTTAAGAAAAGTATTCAAATATTTAAAAAAAAAAAGTAAGGATGTGTTTCCAGGCCTCGACGGAGGACAGCTTTCAAAATAACTAAGGGTTCTGAACATCTGTGTAGCCCAGAATTATCTTCGGCTATCCACAATTAAACATACTTCGTCCTATGGTACCGGATATCTTCCGGAAACGAGTAACGGAGTTTGTGGTCGCTTGGAATGGATTACCGCTAGATGGCGCTTAGTACCCGCAAACCGGATTACAAACCAAAATTGTTTTATTTGTAAAGTTTGAGGACTCCGTGTCAAATCCCCCACCATCCACTCAAGGTACTGTTCCTTACCGTATCGATTGTAGAAGACTACAACTGGCATTAGATGGATAATTCCGAGCGTTGACTATATTTCGACGGCGGTGCTTACCAAACTGTGACCCACCAAGAACATTAAACGTTCTGCAGCCCCGCCCCTCCGCACCTTTGTTCTCTGAGAGCCTTCAAAGTCGCCATTGTTTCCGGGCTTCGCGCTCTCCTAGACATGTCGCTGAGTCGACGAAATGCTGCAGCAGCTCGTCCGAGATCTGTGCCGTTCTCTCGGTGCACACACCCACCAATGCAAACCGAATCCCCTTCCCCCCTCACAATAAACCACTGTGCTGACCTCTCCTCAGCTCTGCCAATTGTTGAACAACATCACGCGAAACAACGGGAAATCAACAATCAACTGTTTTGCATTTCTATTGTTTCAAATGACTATTTAAACGCCGAGCGCTAACAGTCGGCTACGACCAACGTACTAAGCTGCACATCGCTGGCTGGTCAAAAGGCTGGTGCCGCCGCGCCCAGATCCCGATAGAGGTCGTTTGATCAGCCATCGGCGCGTGCTTGGAGGCCCTGTGAGGAACGCAAGCCCGATCTTCAGCTGGCGGCCCTCTTAACTGTCAGAGGTTTCCAGATTCGAATTCTAAAGTTGTTCACTTCATCCTTAGAGACAACATACACAGCGATAATACAGAGACAAGTACATCTCTCTCTCTCTCTCTCTCTCTCTCTACTGACGTCATATAGTCATCTCTCTCTCTACTGACGTCATATAGTCATCTCTCTCTCTCTACTGACGTCATATAGTCATCTCTCTCTAATGACGTCATATAGTCATCTCTCTCTGTCTCTCTCTCTACTGACGTCATTTAGTCATCTCTCTCTCTGTCTCTCTCTCTACTGACGTCATATAGTCATCTCTCTCTCTAATGACGTCATATAGTCATCTCTCTCTGTCTCTCTCTCTACTGACGTCATATAGTCATCTCTCTCTCTACTGACGTCATATAGTCATCTCTCTCGACGTCATCTCTCTCTGTCTCTATCTCTCTCAGTCTCTCTCTCTACTGACGTCATTTAGTCATCTCTCTCTCTGTCTCTCTCTCTACTGACGTCATATAGTCATCTCTCTCTAATGACGTCATATAGTCATCTCTCTCTGTCTCTCTCTCTCTACTGACGTCATTTAGTCATCTCTCTCTGTCTCTCTCTCTATTGACGTCATATAGTCATCTCTCTCTCTCTACTGACGTCATATAGTCATCTCTCTCTACTGACGTCATATAGTCATCTCTCTCTAATGACGTCATATAGTCATCTCTCTGTCTCTCTCTCTACTGACGTCATATAGTCATCTCTCTCTGTGTCTCTCTCTCTACTGACGTCATATAGTCATCTCTCTCTGTCTCTCTCTCTACTGACGTCATATAGTCATCTCTCTCTCTACTGACGTCATATAGTCATCTCTCTCTAATGACGTCATATAGTCATCTCTCTCTGTCTCTCTCTCTCTACTGACGTCATTTAGTCATCTCTCTCTCTGTCTCTCTCTCTACCGACGTCATATAGTCATCTCTCTCTCTACTGACGTCATATAGTCATCTCTCTCTGTGTCTCTCTCTCTCTACTGACGTCATATAGTCATCTCTCTCTCTCTCTCTGCCCCCCCCCCCACCAGCGTACCTCGCCCTGTCGGCGAGACTCTAAGCGGAAAGCGAGCGCAGAGAGAGAGAGAGATTCATCTTCGTCTGATTTCATTACAAACTACGTGCTGCGCGGGGTTGCCCGGCAGATAAGGTTCGCGGGGACAGGTGTAAATTACCGCTGACATGCACCTGGAAAGTGATTAAAATGATAAAGTATGAGATAGGCAGTCGGCAAATTTATTTAAGGTTTTCGTGCCGAATTTTTTTTAACTTTAAAAAAAAAAAAAAGAAAACGCAAAACTCCGGCCCGGTCCGACGTCTGGGATAGGAGACGGCGTGGGACCAGCAGCCCCAACAGAAACGGGGTCCGTGCACATCACGACCATCGGCGAGTTCAGTTCGTCGGTTAGCGTACAACCTGCATCGCTGGCCGTGTCTCATTTATGGGAACGACCCGCAAGCCAACCACGTATGTATCCCCTTGTAGATGTCGACCTCACCCGATACCTGTACTGGCCGGGCTAAGCGGACCCCTCTGGCCACTGTCGACTAGCTTCATCCCAAAGCCTTACCGAGGCTAATCGGTGGAGGACTAGCTCCCTCGGGATCGCTTGCGTGGGTTCGACTCTCCCCTCCTTCCTCATCTCTCTCGCTTATCAGAGGTAATCGCTAGGTAGCACTACTGTTCCTGCATATCAACATCCTTGTTAACTCGCATTGGTACACGCAGCGACAAAAAACAAGACGATGACGACGACCCACGGTTAAAGGATTCTCTCCCGTCCGGCTCAGGGTCAGTACTTACCCAGAGAGGAAGGAAGGTGCCCTTTTTTGGCCTATAAACCTCCGCCAACTTGGGGAAGAGAACGGCCATTTACGGGATTCCGAAATTAATCAATGTTGTCCCTATTAACTACACTTTCCGTTAATTTATTCCACTTTTACCTATATATCCAGCTAATCAGTTTCCACGACCCCTAGTGTTAGCAACTGCAGGCTCCAGAACCCATAATCATCGCGTCCAAAACTCCAAATCGGTTAACCATTACGAACCCTGACTTCCGCAGGTAGGTATTTTGTTTGCATGCCTTTTCATCGCGGGAAGTCGGAATGAACGGCCAGGTGAAGCAGCCACAAATGGCACACACCAGAGCATATCTTCCGCCTCCCGGCAGACGGGCGTGAGATAAAGGTGAGACAATGCCGGTGGCTTTCCAGGTGTTCCCGCATCAAACACGGATCAAGATGATAAGATACACAAACTCCAAGAGCCGACAGGGTTTCCGTGGCGGTTAGGGTTCGACAAAGGAAAACAACTTCACAACAATACCAGATACCGTAATCTATCTCGCCTCTTACCAAATCAGTAGTCATGGCAACGGAGTATCTAATATTCTAAACTTTAAAAATAAAAGATGGGAGGGAGAGAAAGAATGGCATTACTTACAGGTAACTGCTATCGTTTGTTTGGTTTATAACATTAAAGAGAGATGCGCCGTCAGATGATCGAGGCAGCTGGTGAGCCAGTGGAGCTATAACCCCCCATCAGCTTCTGGATCTTCGCGCTTCTCTAGTCGCATCTTTCGGCTCGATGGATGTGAAATCATCTAAACAGGTACCGAAAAGTATGAGGTCAACATTTGCTATTTCAGGTTGTTGTTGTTTTCGTTTTCATGTAGGAAAATACGACAGGTTTATTTTCGTTGGTTTTCTGTGCGGTAATAAATACGTCGGCTTTAGGCAAATTCGATGGGGCGTCGTTTGATCGGATCAGATGACGACATTTACCAATCGCATAGTTAGTTAGCACCGAGCCGGGGTCACTACGGCAGTAGTTTTCAGACTTCGAGAGAGAGAGAGAGAGAGAGGGATGACGTTAGTAAAGAGAGATGGAGAGAACGTGTTATTATTTATGTATCTTAATCCGAAGTCAGGGGACGAGGGCTGTTCGACTAAACCCCGGCCCGAGGCAGCGTCGTCGTAATGGTGTCCGGTCTGGTTAGTGTAATAATAAATTACAGATATTTAATGTTATATTTCGAAAAGGTTCTGTTACAGAAAAAAAAAACAGGTAATTTTTAACCTCTCTTTTCTAAGCAGTTAATAGACGTATACAACATTATAACCGTGGTCGCGTATATATCTATATATCTGTCGCAAGAGCAAAGGAAACAAAATGGAAAACTTTAGGTCGCAAGAATAATTAATAATAATAATATAATAATAATAATAAACTTTAAAAAAATCTTTTTTCTCATATTTTTTTGCTTTTTTTTTTCGATTATCGCCCTTGATAAGATGACGTCACTCTCGATCCCAACGACGACGTAGTCTTGCTTATCGTGCTTCTTTTCATTTAGACAATGGAGCTAAGTAAACAGGGGGAAAAGGGGGTGCCGGAAGCCTTGTCAATGCAAGAAAAAAGGGAATGTCCCAACCATGCAACAGTGTCGTAGTGAGTAAAGTTAACTGCGGAGAGGTGGTGGGGGGGAGAGCGTAAATACATCGGCGGAGCTCGGTTTCTGAGACCGGCCCCGAGAGGTCGCCACCTCCTGGCAAGCCAATCCCCGTCGCCGCTGCTTGTGAAGCTGGGCAGGATCTCACTACTCGCGAGGCGGCTTTAGAAAGAAATGATTGGACAAAACCCGCGGAGCAGCAGGGGGTTGTTCGCACGACTGGCCCAGCACGCTACCACTTGAGCTATCCCGCTTCTTAGGAAAATGAATTGAATGATGGCGATTCACGGACCTTTAGGGTCGATACTCCCTAACTCTCAAGAGTTCTCTAACTGACATTTTCGTCGAGAATATGGGGCGGGACATCAGCACCGCGTCGGGCAACGAAGTCATACCTATTTGTCTCTCCTCATTTTCGAACAGGCTTCCGGATGTTGGATTTTATGTTTAATTAATTATGTTTTTACAATCACCGCTGAGGGTGGGGGGTAGACATTTTAAAAAAGAGTTACAACAGAAACGCAACGCTTAGCAGGAGAATTACCTGCACACTGCTGGTTGGGATTTATCAGCCATCTAGAGATACACCAAGATTAAAGCTGCCATTCGTTGTGTTTCAAGTTTGCGAGTAAAACGAATAAGTTATACGACGAGAAGGAGAGGAAGAAGAAAGAGTAAGTTTTGAAACAGAGCAAATGTCAAATAATCCCGACTGAGCGAGGGACCGGTACAATCCATCGTCAAACACACCCCGAAAACGCCAGAATAACACTGAACGAGCAGCTTTAATGGCTACTGTCAAGACGCAAAAACGGGCCATCTTCCCGGAAATTTTGCACGAAATTAAAACCGAAAAATAATGTCGTGTTGTAAGTGAAAACGAACTGTCAGTTGTTGGCCGGCCAAATTAAAAAGACAGGCTTTTTTTTTTCAAAAAGAAGTTGATGCACTGATTCCTTTAAGGGTCACGGGTTCAATCACGTGAGAAAAGCAACAAAATTAAAAGAGAGAGAGAGAGAGAGAGAGAGAGAGAGAGAGAGAATGAAAGATGACGTCACACACAGAGAGATATGGGGGAGGTCACTCTTACAAATAATAAGTTACCGGAGATTACCGTATCGCCCTAAGAACAAACTATAACCCTGTTAAAGTTGCTATACATTAATTAAACTTATATCAACTTGTAGCTTTGGCGCTGCCCCACTCGTCCGAAATTAAGATATATTAGGCATTCAATATTATGTATGATCGCCGGTTCCTTCACTTTTCACCACGATAAACGATTTAATTAGACATTGTTTCCTTTATAACTGGTTCCAGGTATCACCTGGGGATTGCTCCCTGCCGTTTCCTCAGCGGGGAGTCCGGCGCAGATATAAATATATTAGTTTTGATCTACCCGGGGGTGCGACTCTAAATCAGCCCGACTGCCTTTTCCACCTTTATTAATGTCTTAATAACCAGGCGCACCGGGGGGAAGTTCTCGCTCCGAGCCGAGGTACACTTCTGTCGCAGTGTCAGGGCTCCAATCAATCAAGCCGCCCAACACCCGGATGTAATCCTGATCCTAACAATTCGGGTTCTCCTCTGTCCGAACCTAATCCAGATTAATTCCTCGCTAGCCTGTTTCTTTAATCCAGGAACTTAATCTGGATTGGACCTCTGTCGGCTTAAAAACGATTTTGATTTCTTTTTTTTTTTTTTCATTCCGTAATATTAAGTAACCAAGGTTTCCCTTTGCTGAAACTTCGCCCGAAACAAGAGCTGTGGCTAACCCGGTTCTCGCACCTGCTTCTCCTCGCATTTCTGCTGCGCTGAGGCTCGAGGTGGGAAACGATTTACTGATCCACCTGTAGCTGGCACATGGGACAAGGAAAAGTCGCCCAACAAATGGCGTAAAAGTAAATGAATAGACAACTTTTACAAAAAAGAAAATGTACGATAGAAACCGATACGGACTGCGAAGATATCGATTGGAACGATGCGAAATTAGAACATCACTCAATTCTCCCTCTGCAGTTTTCCTATGTTTTACATCAGCAGCGGCATGGTCAATGTGCCATCTCCGACCACCCACCCCCTGATGGACCCGGGGTACGAGAACTACCTACCTTGCCTACCTCGACCCTCCCTGGGAGTAAGTTTTCTTCCCCGAGATAAATCTGCCTAAATTCCCTACGAGAACTCTTCGTTTTTTGTAAAATTAAATATCGGAGGGAAAACGGAGACATTCCACGGGCAAAACAGAAAAAAAACACATCGCCGTGGATATCTGCAGCATCCTCATCGATACTTGTTTGTAACTTTACACCAGGAAATCAAAAACCGCAGTGGTCCGCTTGAGCGGATTAGTCTGGTGGAGGAAGGGAATTACTTAAATCAGACGTGCATACCACTTATTTCATTACTTATCGCAAAGAGACGCATAATTCATTACAAGCCGAGTTATTTAGTCCGTGTAATAGACAGATGAGAAGCCAACTCCTTAACTGGCCTCTCGAGGAGAGACCCTTCCTACACCACCCGCAGATAGACAAGCAATAACGTTCCTATTTCATTTATCACCGGGAATACGGTCTCTACTACTATGCGACACCCCGCCCCGCCAGCCGCTTGCCGACACGACTTCCCGTGTTCTCTACGTTACTTGCTATTATTTCCACAGCGACTATCTTCTATGCTTGACGAATTAGGGTTATTGGAGAGTTCGCATTTGTGGTAAGGCAGGGGGACATAACTGTTCCGGCGCGTAATGTGGTTGTCATGGACACTGTTACACAACAGAACTCAGAGACGCGAACCGTCCACGTGTGCGAGCAAAAAGGGTCTTGGTTTTTCTCTCCTCTGAAATAAAAATATCAGGTTTTCAAAGTATGGAAACTAAGATTCGCCAAACAAACAAACAAACAACAACAACCAGAAGGAGTCTGACCAAGAATTCTCGCACGTACGCTGAGGTTCCATTAAGCAGATTTTCTTGTCCTCCGGGGATAAAAAAATTGGCGACGGAAACAGCGTCAGCAGAGAGGAGGCGGAGGAGGAGGAGGTGAGTCAGGGTGCCACCCGGACTGGCTGATGAGAAGGCGGGAATGGATACAGTAGTGATGAGAAGCATCCAGCGGAGCAGCAGATCGTTTATACTACAGCGGGGCGGGGCGGGGCGGGACGGGGGTGGGGTGGGACTCCATCATGAAGTTGGGCCGTTCGACGAATTCACTTACGACGAAATTTCTGCGGTTCAGAACAAAAAGGAGCCGTCGCCATTCTGCTCCGAGGGAACAACGGCAACAACAAACAGTGTGCGACTAATGATGATGATGACATCAGGAGAACAGCGCCATGGTCAGGTCGAAACCGATGGCTTCGCTGATCGTCTGTTTATCGTTTTAGAACAGTTTACCAGCCATTTAATTCGTCTGTCTGAGGGCAGCCTAATGATCCGCTTTAGTCTGCCATAATACGGCACCACCGTCTGCAGAAGATGTCGTCAGCTCTCTCCGGGTGATACAAGAACTCTCTCTCTCTCTCTGTTATGACGTCATTCAAACAGCAGCGAATTTGTGTCTATATTATTATTATCATCTTATTTTTATTTCTCTTTCGTTTCTCTCTCGAAAAAAAAGACAATCTTCTTTGTCCTTTGAATTCTAGAAGGGACAGAGACATTACCCCCTCCTGCTGCTGCTGCCAGGATCGAGCTGACATCCTGAACGGGAGAGAGCAGATCGATAAGGTTCCAGTCCCGCAGATAAATCAACAACAGCAGAACGTCTGAGATTCGTGACCAGTAGCAAATCAAACTGAACCAATTTTTTTTTCTCCCTTAAAACCTATCACGGAAATTTTTGTTCCCTTTATTTCTTTAGGAGCAGACACGATTTCGGAGGGACCTCTGGAGGCAGACGAGGAGAGCTCGTGCAGTCAGCAGACGTGATCTGGCCAATACAGAGACGGGGAGGACCCGGGCTCCGCTACACGAGTCTCCTATAAATCAATGTCCTTTCTGTGAGATGAAAGCAACCCGAATAGGAGTTCGGTTAGGGACGTCAGGAGAAGGGAGGGGTATTCCCTCGAAATTGTTTGATCGTGTTGTTTGCTTCTCTCTCTTTTTTTTTGGAACCAGTACGGGGACATCAAATCTAGGGGTCAACGTGCGCCGAATAATGGCGGTTGTCGCTGACCGCGTGTCCGTTCAAACAGAGCCCGGGTGGTGTGGTATGGGGCGGATAGAGGGGGCGAGGGGGGGGGTTCGTCGGCTCGAGACCGCAGAGCGGCTTGTCGAGCTGATGGAAGGAAGGAAGTGTGGGGAGTCAAACAAAAGTTCTCCCCTCTCTTTCCTCCTCCTACTATTATTCCTGAAACGGCGGGCGCAGTCTGCAAAACTCACCGTCGTCTGCTTCAGTCGGCCGCCAGGTAGCGCAGCCAGTCTAGGATGGAAAGGGAGAGAGAGAGAGAGAGAGAGAGAGAGAGATGACGTCAGTACAGAGAGAGACAACGTCAGTACAGAGAGATGACGTCAGTACAGATAGATGACGTTATTACAGAGAGATGACGTCAGTACAGATAGATGACGTCATTACAGAGAGATGACGTCAGTACAGATAGATGACGTAATTACAGAGAGATGACGTCAGTACAGACAGATGGCGTCATTACAGGCTCACGGAACCATAGAGTTAAATCAGGAGAAAGCATCAGAAGAAGTTAAATAGATTCCTAAGGGGTTTTTTTTTGTTTGCCAGTCGTTTTAACAAAGAATTAAGTCAGGTGAGTATTAGAATGCTTTAGCCTGGTCAGCGTACGTTTTGATAAGCGAAAAATGAGTGAGAAAACTACAAATGTGAAGTTATAATAGAATTATAATTTTTCTTTCTTAATCTAATAATAATAATAATAATAATATAATAATAATAAATCATAATAATATAATAATAATAATAATGCAATTGAAAATCCGTATCGATAAGTAATAGTTTATCCTGAAAGCCCTGTGCAAGTGAAAACGACTTCTAAAATAATACCAGCTAATACCAGATGAGCTACTTCCTAGCAGTTACTACAAGTCGTAGTAGAATCTAGAATAGTCACCAATTACCAAAGTTCCCAGTGAGTAAAGAGAACATCACCGAACTTCTTAATTACCGGTGTTTTTAGCCTGACAGGCGAGATGGACTTCACTCGGTAACAATTTTTCCGGACAAATCTTCTGGAACACTCACTCGAAGGCGCCAAACAGGGACGGACAAGGGCGGGTGGATATAATAGATGAAGTTTCGCATGAACGACTACTTACGAACGAAGCCGAGCGGGTCCGCCAGAGAGCCAAGACCAACCACACAAAGAGACAGAGAGGAGCCCTGAAGGGGCTTACACCGGACTTTTCAGATAAATGCCAGTCCGCTATTCGACGAGGATGGCGACGAGGTGCCAACGGCGGGTAGCAGGATTTCCTTCTGACGGGGCGGACAGAGCCAGAAAGTCGCCGGCTGGCCATCGTCGAGGTAGATGCTCTTTAACGTTTTCGAATAAAAAATGTGTTAGGTCTGGGAATGGCGACGGGGAAGGGCCAGGACGCGCGTGAGGAAATGGCGTGATCGAGACTAGTCTGGGAGCAGCAGCATCATGCGCCCGCTACGAGAGCAATCGAAGAAACTGCGGGTGTTGTGGGACAGGACTATTGAACCTAAAAGGAAGGATTAAGGTCCTCGGTGTGGCGCCCGTACATCCAGAATAGACGCGAGTAGTTGGGAATGGGTCCAGAGGCACCACACGTGGAGAGCCGAGATGCTGAGAGCTGGAGGAGAGAGGGCCAGCAGTTCAAGTCATATAAATCGATGTTCTCAACCTTCTTCCGGTTGAGCTGCCGAGTCTACCGGGGACGGCCGTTCAAATGAAACCCCGGGAGGGGAGTCGGGGGTCGGATAGCATTATGGCGGTTCTCCCGGCTCGCAGCTTAGTGAACGTTCTGGGATTACAGGGGCTGTGCATGTCAGAGACATCCCGGTGTTTCGCATGCAATGCTGCACCACAACTATTTACGACAATTACAATAACTAACAACAGCGACCAGCAGCCACAACAGAGATGAGCAAAGACAGTGACAAACAGTGAGATCCGATGCCGAGCGACGGGAGAATAAACTTCGGAGAAACGTCTCAGAGCATCTCTTCTGACGCTCCATGCAAGCCTGACCCGGGAGGAGGATGTTGCTGCTGCTGCTGCTGTCCGCCTCTGCTGCAGGCGATTTCCTCCTGTCACGAGATACGCCGGATTCCTTACAAAAGTCGTTTGGTGCGCTCGCCCGGGGTCTGTTGCCACGGGAAAACCAACATCCGTCCTCCCCACCCCTCCGCCCGATACACCTGAAGGAGGATGAGGCGGCGATTGTGATGCGAGCACCGCAGAACGACTCGCCAAAGTGCAGTTTGCTTTTAAACTGGCAGCATCACCACGTGGACAGCTTCTCGTGGGAATATTCCCGAATCCTTTGTCTATGTGCGCTACCTCGCCCTGCCTTCTCCGTTCACCGCTATCCCGGTTATCAGAAAACAAGAGTTAAGCCACCCAGGAGGGGGCAGTCAGGGGCTGCGGCCCAGTCTCTATGAACACTAAGCATAATATCCCCTTAAGGTGCTCAAACACATCGAACCTTTGGTCTCGCGAAAGAACAAAGTCATTGCTTATAATAAGAATAAAAGAATTTCTTTATTACAGATAATGCATGTGAGCAGTCCTCGGTTAGGATACGTCAGAGCTGACGTAATTACAATGTTCAGCTTAACGAAGGCTTCACAAAAATCGGTGAACGGAGAGATAAGCTCAACCGTAGGTCACAGAAAGACCCTTTTGACTATCCATGCTAAATAAATGTAATTCTTTTATCTGTCTGATGAACATCTAGGACCCTCGAAAATATTAGTATATATGATAATCCGCGAGTTCATTTCGCCGATGATGTGCTTCTACGAATGATCATGGTGTTAGATACTTAAAACATCCGGTACTTCACAGCGAATCCCCGCAACACTTCGCTTATTAAGCCACTGGCATATATCTCTCGGGTCTTTCATTATCAGAATTTGCCCTGTTTGACACAAAATCGGAGAAGGAAAATAACCCGAGAAGATGTCGTCGGCTGATCTGAACGCAAAGTCACGTGGCTGCGTGTCGCGTTCCGTGATTCGCTAAACTCGTGTGAGCTGTGTGAGTCGTCGTGCGCAACTCTTCGGCAACACCGGAAAGAGGGCAGGGTTAGGGTAACCGATTGACAGCGAGTGTCGATGCGACGGTTTCGATTCTGGAGATAGGGCTTCCTTCACCGACCGTTGCGTCCGCCAAGGCAGTCTTTTTGCAGGAAAACCGCCGCCAGAGGGCGCAACTTCGAAATCGAATTCACACGCCGGTGTTATGTACTGCGGAAAGCTGCAGACCCGCCGTAAAATTATATTCGCCGATCGTAAAGCCATTCCCAGTTCCCGCAGTCAGCCCTACAAGGTCTGACTGTGTATTGATGCAAGCCGGCTATGCCCCGACATTGGTTCACTCACTGGCGGAAGTTGCTGCATCCGGGGGCCTTTGACTCCCTCTCCCCTCACCCCCAACACATTTATTCTTTGCGCGACGATTACAGTCTGAGGTGGAAATGGAATTTCCTCAGACATTACAAATGAGAATTAATTAAGTATATCAGGCAGCTCGTCTACGTATTTCTATGACAACTGAAAGTGAAATTACTAGGTGGTTGGTGGGGGATATTAGCCAGCTTTCATAAGGGGAGGGAGTTATCGGGGGGAGGTTGAAAAGCTGCCACTATTTGGAAAATGTTTTCGAAAGTGTTTAGTGTTGTGATGAAGAGTCGTCTCGGTACGTCGGGAGATGGCGATACAAAAAAACAAAGAGAAAAGAAACAGGGATGGCTGCTTGAAGGAAGCGTTTTGGCCAGCGGTGGCATTCCGACGAATAGTCTTTCCCTCTTTCGACAGACGTTGCGGTAAACATGGCCGCGGCCCCGTGACGCCATAGATGAATGCCGCCTGTTTACAGTGAGAAGGCCAACTTGCGTGCACACAGTTAAAAGGGATCTGTTTAAGAACATCACCTCGTCTTTATTTGTCCCTCAGGTTCCGATTCTATAAAAAAAAAAAAAAAAAGGCACGAGAAATAGCATAACTCTAAATGGTACCAGAATTCATCAACGTTACGATTTAAAGAAGGAGAAGAAGAAACGGTATCAGAAGGATGGGCAGCGACTTGCTGAAGATAATGGGGGGGTCTCAAAAAAAAGGGTCATTTTCGATCTGATCGATATTCTTCGGTGAATTCGAACCAAACGAACATTTCTGGAAAACATGGGATTTGTCAAAGATGTGAGTTAATAAAAATCAGAACAATTTATATAGAGGAGTGAAAGGTCGGCAGCTAGAATTCTGTGTATACTACGAAATAAATACAACTGGGATGCACTAGACACGGAATGTTATTGGAAATGCAGTGCTGATAAATTTAAAGGAAAAAAAACAGTATAGATATTCATGTCGATGGTATGTTGAAAAGATCAACAAATGGTGTAGATATGGAGGAAATGCTGGGTATACACAATAGTGAAAAGCGGACAACAAGCACACAGTGAAGATACCGCAGAAATGATGGAAAATGTGATATGGAGGACGGTGTGGGCGCAGTGCGGTATTAGCTGGAATGGTGCGTGTTCAATGCAACAGAGTAAACATTTGGCCGAGATGGCGAGTGTAGAACGAATCGCAGAGAGGGCATCAGGCTGGAGAATGCGTGTGGTATGAAACACGGCGCAAATATGGAGGGGCAGGCTGAACGAAGTGGTAGATATACAATAAGACACGGTAAAGGAATAGCGAGAATGATGTGAAGACAATAAATCACATTGAAAATATACAGCGGCGGACAAAGGTATAAGAACGATGGCAGAACAAACATAAATCGACCTGTAAAATATGCAAAAACATAGACATTTAGGGAATTTCTCGTTCCTCCGATCACGTGCACACCAACACGATCGGCAGTAATTATCTACTCGCTTTTCTTACATTATGACGGAATTTCGTGGCGACAAAAGCCAAACACATTTCAGAGTTGGTTCCAGAAAAAAACCCCCAATTTTTAGAGATTACGTGAGATAAACAGTTCAAGAAAGCACCAGTATTCGGTCGCATGCCCATGAACATCAGTCACGGCCTGACATTACTTGAGCATGGTCTCCACAAGATGAATACATCGGTTTATGCAAATATCGGCTCAAGTCGACCAAATAATATGGGACAATTGATGGAAACATCTGGCTAGGTTTTCCATCCTAACAGCTTTCTCCATATCGTTCCATGGATTCTCTGTTGGATTCAAATCAACGGCTTTGAGCCGACAAACTTTAGAACTGGAGTATTTTCTGGTCTGCTGGATACCGCTTGGTGATGGCGGCCGGATGTTTTGGGTCGGTGTCATGTCGGAAAATCCAGTTGAGAGCGAGGAAATCGGTCCTATGATGTACTTGTAGTATATTGACCAAAATGTCCGGGTAAAGACTCGAGAAATATGGTCTGTCCATCAGTCGCCCATATTGAGATATTTACTTAAACACAGGCCAGCCTATCTTTGTTCTGCATGAAACTGCCCGTGGACACCAGGCCACAATAAAGATATAATCGAGACGATAGGTTTATAAAAGCAAACACGATAAAGTCCGCGGCAAAACTGGAGTAATACACAGTAAACGCTGTGTATAAGTAAAGGAATCGTCGGGCTGACAATGAAGTGGAGTAAAAATATACAGAATACAATGAATGCGCTGGACAGCGAGTGCATTGGCGTTTGATATGTGAGTCCTTTGCTTTTTGTAGAGTACTGACCCTTGTTTTCGTGCTCCCACACAGGTTATCGATGTATGACTGTGGACGGTTGTTCCAAATATTCTGTAACATTTTTCACAATTCATCCATGGTATGTGGTTGCCATCTGATTTTTTTTCAGTAGCCATATAACCCCATATAACCCCCGTATAACCCCGTACAGCCCTATATAGCCCCATATAACCCCGTATAACCCCGTATAGCCCCATATAGCCCCATATAGCCCCGTATAACCCCGTATAGCCATATATAGCCCCATATAACCCCCGTATAGCCCTATATAGCCCCGTATAACCACGTATAGCCCCATATAGCCCCGTATAACCCTATATAGTCCCATATAACCCCGTATAGCCCCGTATAGCCCCATATAGCCCCATATAGCCCCGTATAACCACGTATAGCCCCATATAGCCCCGTATAACCCCATATAGTCCCATATAACCCCGTATAGCCCCATATAGCCCCATATAGCCCCGTATAACCCTATATAGTCCCATAAAACCCCGTATAACCCCGTATAGCCCCATATAGCCCCACAGAGCCTCAGTGATGTTCATATCAGGACCTTGTGCAGGTCAAAGCATCTTTGTGACTGTTCCATCAGCCTCTACGTTCCAGATAGTGTTTAGCCACATCGGCTGTATGCTTGGAGATCATTATCAGGTTAGGAGATGAATCCCTGCCCAATGAAATCGCTTTCTAAGAGAATGGCGTGGTAGATGAAAATCCTGCCTGTATCTGTCGATAGTCAATGTATCTTCGATTTTACGCAAATCACCGAAACCCTCGGCTGATATACAGCCAGCTCCACGCTTGTATTTATCCACCCCCACCCCACCCCCTGCTTTAGTGTAAGTGTTGGACAATGACTGCTTTACCGCCCCTCCCCTGGTCCGCCTTCGCACAAAGCCGTTGATTATATTGCCAAACAGTTCAAACTTGGACTCATCTTCTTCCGGGTTTGGTCACTCATCCCACTGCTTCATTCCTGCTGCCCGTCTCAGCCTAGCAGCTTGACTGTCTGTCCTCAGCGAGGGTGTTCAGGCAGCTACCCATCCACCGAGACCACTCTGCGTTAATGCGTATCTTCCTGTTCCCGAAGAAACGGCAGCATCCGCACTTGCAGCCGGATTATTTTCAAGATCTTTACTGGCTCTAGGTAGAGAACATGCCCTCATGTGCTTAACATCACCTTTTGGAGACTGTGAGGCCTCGACCACATCCATTGTCCACATCACCAGATGCGCGCATCCTCCTCAGTCTTTCTATGCGCCTGCTTCCGAAACTCGATTTCGTGCTGAAATCAGCTGCGCGGAGTAGCCCTATTTCTATACTCGTCCTATGATGATGTTTCTTTTCCATGAGCCAAAGTATTCACCACACTACAAGGACATCGTTGCCTGTGCTTTTATAGTCTCTCCCCCCCCCGCCATTTTTACAGGTTAGCACTTTCTGATCGTTTGCATGACAACCAATCACCGTGTAGTATGGTAACACGTGACTTAATACGGGACCACTTATATTCGTGCACATTAGATGCAACCCTAACACGTGTCATTTCCCCCCCCCAGGTATTTTTTTCTGCTTCCATAATTATTTCTACTACTGAAACTTAAATGATGAGAACACAACAACACCATTAAAAAAAAAACAACAACAACAAAAAAACATTGGGTGCAGGGAATATGAAAGTAGACATTTAACCGGAAATGATGGGTCGTGTATATCTACCGAAATTCCATCGCATAAATAAAAGATGGCGCGGATATAACGGCGCGATTGGAACGTAAGAAAATGTGCTGACTACGAGAAACGATGGACATATTGCGTTAATGATGTGTGTACGATGATAATGTAAAATATAGATATGTTGGAAATGCTGGACGAGCGATAATACACCGCGTGGGTTTAGCCAAACGGATGGGAATACAATAATAACACGACGTAGACCGAAGGGAATAGATGAGCAAATGACAAATTATACACGGGACAAGAAAGTGTCTATAATGAGACACAGTGAAGGTCCTGAGTTAATGACGAGTATTCCACAAACTACCTACAGTGTAACAGAAATAATGTGTATACAATAGAAAATGGCCTAGGTGAAACGGATGTGATGGGTATATAATAACTGATGGGGATAGAATATGATGCGGTATAGATTACAACAGACACCCTGATTAGACTATGGAATACAATGCGCACTTTGCGATAATTACACAGGTAAAAGGAACGTAGATATAAAGAAAACAAAGAGTACACAATAATACACAGTGCAGGCACAAGAGAAGTAAGTGGGAAACAATAGCATCCTTTGTATATATGATGGAAATTATATGTAAAGAATAAAAACACAGTGAAGGCATAACAAAATCACTAACTTGACGGTGAAATATTGTATAGATATAATAAATATGATGGGGGGTTCAATCAAGCAGTGAAGCTATTAGGTTCGCAGTTTGTGGGCGAGATATCTAGTTAATGGTCGCCAGTTCTCCTTAAAGAGCCGCTTAGATATCGCTGAAGTAATAAGTATCAAATTAGACGAGATGTGGATACAACGGAGCTGATAGAGATGCAGTAAGACGCTGCGCAGATATCACTGAGCTGCACAACAAAAAAAAGATATATAATAAATGTGATTAACGACAACGGAACACAGTGCGGATATATTTGTATTAAAATAGGAATCCCTAAAACAGGGGCTGAGGTGGGAGGGAGACCCAGACCCAGACCCAGACCGACCGTCCCCAGCAGAGGTGTAAGTAAGGATAAGACCTGGAGAACGACGGGGACACTGGTCTTTAAATGTATAATGTTTTTTTTTTTTTATATTACACATATCAGTTATTCGGTGCAAAAGATAACTTAGCTATCACTTCGATATTCGAAACTAACGGAATAATAACGATATCCCGTTTATTTTAATGGTATGGGGATATTTTTATTTCCATTTTTTTTTTTGTAGTTTAAGGTGCCATGGCAACGAACAGATGTCGCATCATTAACTCTTGGCCGAAACAGTAGGGTTGGGTACAAGACTCTTCCGAGACGGTGAGTGATTTAGGAGTAGGCAGGTAGGTGCGCCAAACCCACCCACTCAGAACCGACCGGGATTCGAACTGCGGACGTCAATCGACCAACTTAGCCAGGAAACGCTTTGATGTAAAGCGCATTGAGAGAGAGAGGATGGTTTAATATTATCTGACGGAGAGAAACCGGTTTGAAACACTGTGAAGTGGGGGGGCACCGGCCACGTTCCGCCGAATACGGACACAGAGTCGCGAGGCGAGCAGCATCACGAACACCTGCCGGGGTACATACACAAGATCGCTAGGCATCTGTACTCCACATAAGGCATCAAAGGAATTAAAACCAACAGATGCTCGCCGGATTTCGTCTCTCGAGTCGCGTTTGTGTCACAACTAATCACGGCGCTGCTCCCTTTCCCGTGACGTCAGACTGACATTTCCTCCTCCGATCGAGGCTCCAGCCATCTTGGAACACGCGCGGTACTGTTGCTACGCACGGATGTCATTGTTTAGAACTGTGCTTTTAGCTAAATAGCGGAGATAATTTCTCAGTTTGGGCTGCGGGATCAAGCGAGACCCTTAATCTGGAGCCAGAAGGGACTTCTTCAGCGCATGCGCTGTTGTCCTGGTTACGTCCAGGTAAAGTCGGGGGGAAGAAGTAAAACCGGGCAAGAACGAGAAGCACAATCCGAAAACGAAAAAGGATCTTCCCTCGAGGAAGACGAATGCAAGTTTATTAATAATTTGGAATAATGGATAATTTAAAAAGTAAGAATGGCTTAGAAACAAACAAACAAAAAACTGTTCTAACTGGCAGCTAATCCGGTCCTTCAGACCGAACGTTTTCTCGAAGGCATTGGTGATATGGGTTCTGATGCTCCTTACTTCTATTTAGAAAACGAACAGTTTTAAAAATGAATTTTTTAGCGAGTAGAAAGGAGAGAGAGAGAGAGAAACATGTCGTCAATACAGAGAGAGATGATGTCAGTATGAGAGAGAGAGAGAGAGAGATGTCGTCAATACAGAGAGAGATGATGTCAGTATATATAGAGAAAGAGATGAGAAGAGAGAGAGAGATATCCAGCGACACAATTAACCCTGCCCTTGCCGAGGAAAAGGGAGTGCTTTCCAGCTCGATGAAGTTTCCCGATTCGACCGCAGACGGACGGACGGAAGGCAGGTTTTTGGTAAACAGGCGCCTGATGTCTTGGATTGGTTGGTTGGCTGACCCCGGAAGAGCGGGCGCTGCGGGCCCCGGCCTGTTGCCGAGACACCGTTACGTCTGCATGCAGGAAGATCTCTATGGGACCCGGCCACGCGGCACTTCCGCTATACACTACCGGCGTCCACGGTTCCGTCCGCGCTCAGCAGCCCACGCTCGACGTTTATCGAGATCCGCCGTTTCAGGGCTTTTCCATGAAAACTCCTAACCGATCCGCGCCCCGATGCCTTCGTGAAGGTTCGCGAGGAGGGAGGGGGGTAGTGTTCAGGACCCGGGTCACGCGATACAAATAACCGGAGCGAGTCGGCCAAAGGCTGACGCTCGAGACGGAGCTGCCGTGTACTGTTACCGCGAGAGGTTAGGCGCCGCGGCGACAGGAGACGGAGAAGGGTTAACTCGCCTCGGTGCAAAAACGAAGTGAAACGAGCACTTCCGCCGCCTCAGGTCGCGCGCGCCGTAACAGTGTCATGGCGGCGACGAGACGGGAGCCCGAGACTGGCTGGCGCAGACCCGCCCTCAACACGGGCGCCGCCGCCCGGTCCCTCTCGAGGAATTGTTAAAACAGACCCCCAGCGAGTTTTCCGGGGCCGGCCGGGGCTGCCAGATGCGACTTAAACGCGCAATCACTGCAACTTTAAAAATCGGTTGGTTTCCCCTGATGGTAAATCGGCCCCATTACATCAACTCCGGCCGCCAGATCCCTAACCCGACTGGTCGATGGCAGCATTCGTGATCGCCAGACGGTGGGCTTCCCCAATACCTTACCCACAAGCATAATGCTGCATAACTGCGGGGGTACTTTTCTTTCTTAAAAAATTTGGTAGGTTTTGGATCAACTTTCCAAAGTCAAAAACACCAAAGCAGCCCCCATATTTTCAAACTTCCTCCATGCTTAATCAGATGCAGCTCCCAGCCATCACTGGGTGATCTTTATCCTTTATCCGGATGTGCACTCTTCCCTAGGCGCTTACCAACCAACCAACCAAAGCGTCTCCCACCATAGCTGAATTGAGTCTTGATGCCTCTTTTGGCCCCTTCAAATCGGTTTTTTTCCCTTATTTCTGCGCTTAAGTAGAGAAGTTCGTCAGCAGCCACGCACCCTACCAATGAACTCAGCCCACCTCCCACACGTCGGAGACAGAGCTTCAGGAAGCGGCATCTAATAATTTCCCTATCAACTCTTTCTCTCGTCTTCCTCTCCTTTTAGGGGAGGGGTTGGGACCCCACATCCTGTTTTATTGTGGAATGTATCGATAAATGATTTTGTGGCAATAGTCTCGCTTACTTCAGACCGAGAAACTCTAATGCAGAGCTATTCCACCGTCGACCAGCTCTCGGAGGGTGCAACAACAGAAAATCTGATTTTTTAAAGTATAGACAGTCAACAACAGACACTTCTTCTGACACAGTATTGTGACTAATTTAATCAACTTGTAATATTCTTCACAATAAAAGTACTAAAGATAATCTACTAATTTTACTATTCTTAAATTCCACATGTCATTAGCTGAGGGGTTAGAGATGTGAAAAACAGTCAACAAGCAAAACTATTTTTACAAAATCTTATGAGATCAAAGTTCCAGAATAAAGTTATTGTAATCCATTCAATCACGTGTGTGTGTATCCGTGTATATGTGTGTCTGTGTGAGTATATGTGTGTATCCGTGTATATGTGTGTCTGCGTGTGTCTATGAGTGAATATACATAATTTATGAGAAGTTTCATTGTTTAGACCAAAATCCCGCCCCTTGCTGTACATATAATCAACACGAAGTTTGAAGCACAGCCAGTATCTCACCCAGCTGAGGAACTACATGATTTAAAATTTATAATAAGAACAGATTTTGACGGTTCCACTAATGAAAATTGATGTTTCTTTTATGAAAATTCTGTGGAACATTGAAATGGCTGTGGCTAACCATAGATAAGTAAACTGCCTGGGAAACCTAAACTGTTTGTTGATCAGGCAGATGGCTAAAATATTAACTCGCATTAGCTGTCCCTAAAACTGGTTAGACGCTACATTCAGAGCCAAATGTTTCTTCTCGTCGAGTTAATCCTTAAGTGACTGCAGCTCTCGGGAACCATCCGTGTGTCTAGGGATAGAATTTAGAATTTTGTAGAGCGTTGAGTCGCGACGAGTGGGGACCTCTGTTTGTTTTTCACAAAGCTCGAGTTTAAATTTACCTAAATCTTGAGAAATTTTGTAAAACGTTTAAATATTCGCAGAGCCGGTCCGCCGGTCCTGTTTCTAAACCGGTCGTCGTTCGGTTACAGATCGGTAACTCAGCCAAGACACACACACACATATTTTCTCTCTCTCTCTCTCTCTGCTCTCTCTCTCTCTCTCTCCTCTCACTCTCCCCATCTCTCTCTCTCTCCTCTCCGTCCCCTCTCTTCATCTCTCTCTCTCTCTCTCTCTCTCTCCTCTCTCTCTCTCACGCTCTCCTCTCTCTCTCATCTCCCTCATCTCTCCCCATCTCTCTCCTCTCGCTTCATCTCCCTCTCACTCTTCAACTCCTCTCACTCTTCCCCATCTCTCTCTCTCTCTCCCTCATCTCTCTCTCTCGCTCTCTCTCTCTCATCTCCCGCACTTCTTCTCACTCTTCCATCCTCTCTCTCTCTCTCCTCTCTCTCTCTCTCTGCGTATCTCTTTTTATGTTGATTTTTTTCGTTCTGTCTTTGTCTTTCTCTGTGATATTTTTGCCAGATTTCATTGATTCTGAGAACATTTAATTTGAGAGAGAGAGAGAGAGTCATAGAAAAAGAGAAAAGAAAGAGGGGAAGGGGGACAAAGACTCACACACGCACACACACAGGCGCACACACGCATACACACACATAAAAGTTGTTTTCATTTAATGTTATTGTAAAATTTTTGAAGCCGCTCGTCTTGTGTACATTTCCTGGTTCACATGCACCACAACCAGGACGGGCCCGGAAGTCTCCACACAAAATCAGATCCTTGTGACCCAGCCCCGACCACCGTTCATTGTCCCTGGAGCTACCCACATACAGAGTAATCGTCAAGCCACCCTTCAAACTAAATGTCTTTAAAAAAACTTTAAAAAAAGAAAAAAATCAAAACAGACCCGAGCGCTCACTCGCTTTACTTTTCTACGTACGTATATTATCCACCATCTCGACTCAGGTCAGTTTGTTCTTGAGGGACGCGCAATCTATACGGCGATCGTTTTTTGTTTACGATTTGTAGAAGATCGAAAACGCGCAAGTATCGGAAGAAGGGGCAGGGGAGCTCTGACGTTCGAGTTCTGATGCCAACACGTGTAGGTCCAGATCAAAGCAAAAATTAACGAGCTGGCATTAAGCACGATGAAACAGCTTACTTGGTCACCCTGTCTGGCTGGCCTCCTCCTGTACTTAGTAAGCTCAACTATACACCGGGTACACGCTGACTTCTAGCGCTGCAGGCCACTCCCTTGACGTATTACCGCAAGCTCTGGTTGACCGCACTAGACGACCAGCGCGGTTTCGGTTTATTAACCGGCAATGGCAGATAACCGTCTGAACTCGTGAATTCGACTAATTTGTTTTTAAAACACCAGCAATTGCTTACAAGCTTTACGGTGGCGAAGCTTTGATAATTGGGCGAAGTATACACTTAGCTTTAGGGGAAATGCGGCCAAAAGCCGGACGGCCGGGTTAGGAAAGACTCAGACGAAGTTGGGGGCCGGACCAAGAATAGAAAGATTCCTGAGGTCTTCTGTTTTTGCATATAACACGACTGGACATCTTTAAAGAGAAACTAAACTGCGCAAAGCTCATCCCGCCGATAGCAGCGCCCCCACCCCTATGTCACACACACAGAGCCGGCGTATTTCTGGGTGCAGTTATGTTCCCTTGACCGCGACTCTTAGAAGATACACCATGACAAAAGTATTACTTGACCGTGAGAAAAAAAAAATATATTTTGTCCACGTATTTTCTGTAAACTTCACAACAGTAGCTGCCATGCATATTTGCGTAAATTTGCCTGGGGCTGTTTGTTTTCCATACGTGCTAGACGCTTTGACAGATGGAATTTGACAGGTCAGAATTTCTTGCCACTTCTACAAACCGGGCTTCTGATTGGAGGACCGGCTGGTAATGACGCCAGAACTTTTGGCCACGTGTCAATCACACGAAACGCGCGGATAAAGCAGACACACTTCGATTATTAAGCAACGGTTATCATTACGGATGCATGCTCAGAAAAAAATGGTGAAAGTGCAACGAAGTAGGTGTCATCAGTTTGCTGGCATTTCTAGTCTGCAAACCAGCGACGAGTGGCCAAAAAAAAAGGAAATGGTCACGTGTAACCCAGGGGCGCGATTGCCAACGGGAGGAGGAGTGGGTGAGAAAAACCTCTTCGATATTTCGTACACTAGTGAGTTGCGCTTCTCCGGGGTGCTGCCGTTTCAGCCCGCAATCCGATCGGTGCTCTCTGGTTCTCCGAAAAGTCGGCGGGGCTCAGATCAGCTGCGCCTCTGGTGGTCTTTCGACGAGCCGTAGCCATGACGGCCCTTCGCACTGCAGTATCGCCAGAACCGCTACTGGGAAAGTAACCCGTTTTTTTTTTGTTTTTTTTTTTCCCAGCAGAGTTAAAGACCAGAAGGAAGAGAGAGAAAGAAAGAAACAGCCCTCGGGGGGGAGGGTTGGGGGGTGGTGGTGTGGTGGTGATGTGGGGGGGGATAAAGATACGCTTTTATTGTGATCAGGAGAAAAAGTCATCTGATATTGAGCTCTGATGGGGGATAAAAACGTACGTGTGTTAGCGGGCTGGTTTCTATCAGACGGCTCATAAACGACTCGAGGCTGGCCTGTTAACACGTGGAACGCCACCGCACATGTATATAAATAATTTAGGTGGAAATAATATTGTGTATTAAATATACCATCGCTTCGGATTTCGGCGACGTCCTGGCAGCGCAGATCGGTTCTGATGCTGACTTTGTTCGGTCGGTCGCTCGGCCTCCCCTCGCTCGCCTCCATTTCACGACAGCTGCGAGGCGTACGTCCGAGCCCTGTGCACCTGTTCGTGAGAATGAGATCTCCCTTCCCTCGTCCTCTCTGAACTTGCGAGATGTGGGGAGGGAGAGGGAGAGAGGGCGTGGTGGAACACTGCGAAGTGATACAGCCCCGGATATATAGATTACTGCCGTGTGGCGGAGGTGGTATAATTATGTACAATAAATAAATAAATAAATAAATAAGGTACCGGGGAGGGGTTATAAACTAAGAGAATTTTTAAAAGTTATTTGTATACGAGACATTTTTTAATGGAAATTCTATCTGCGAGGCTCGAGGAGTTGTTTTATTGACGAGCTTACCTTTGTGTCATGGGACGATTCTCTGCGGTGTTGGGAATTTCCGGGTAATCCCTGGCTGTATCAAAGAATCTGCTGAGCGTCGTTACTCGTTGAGTGACCCGACTGTGCGCTCAGTACTCTGCAGTACGCAGGCTAAAGCATGTTTAGGGATTGCAGACATTAGCAACCCATTCACTACTTATTTTTAAAGGAGCTAATCCGGTAGGTGGCGACGGCGGGGGGGGGGAGACAACTCTGCCGGAAGCGTGCAGCCGAAGAAGCGTAACCGGAACATACGGGTAGAATTATTAGAAGAAATAAAAACAGTTAACGAATGTTGTAAACGCCTTCAGTAGTTGCGGGACAGATGGATACAGGGGAATTCAGACTGCTAGCGGAAGGAATTCGAGAGAAGGACTGGACCGAAAGCGAACGACTCGCGGGTAAGATGGCCAGTTCGGACATCCAAAGACTGTAGAAGTCGCGAGGGGGGGGCGGCGGAGAGAGAGAGAGAGAGAGAGACGTCAGTAGAGTAGAGAAAGATGACGCCATTACAGAGAGAGAGAGAGGAGAGAGAGAGTAGAGTAGAGAAGAGACGACGCAGTAGAGAAGATGAGAGAGAGTAGAGAGAGAGATGACGTCAGTAGAGGAAGATGACGTCAGTAAGTAGAGAAAGATGACGTCAGTACAGAGAGAGAGAGAGAGAGAGAGAGAGATGAGAGATGACGCCATTACAGAGAGAGAGAGAGAGAGAGAGAGAGGATGAACGAAAAGCCAAGAATAAACCTGTCAAATTTGGCCGTACGCGAACGACTCTAGCTAACGCCAAGTCTCCTCGGCGCCCCACCTTTTACTCAGATTTGTAGGCGAATGGTAAAAGTGGAAAAGAAAGGGAATTCTGCACCGTACGATATCTGAATAACGTTTAACCTCGAAGCTTTGATCGAGGGCTCTTTTCAAAACAGTAACCTTTCCCAAAATAGATGGGGCTAAAATACTTATAGTGAAAAGTGGCCGCAGGGAGCCAGTCGGTGTCCGTTCGGCTTTTACAAGTCTGCAAGCCACACACTCGTTCTTTCCCCAGATACCCAATGACGTGATGCTGAACTAGTCCGCTAGGCGTCGGTAAAAGTCATATGACAAACGTGGACACCGTGTGTAGATCGTAGAAATTGAAGATGTCCTTTTCATATTTTTATTCAAGGATGCAGGTCGTGTTGTTATCCCCCCGACAAAGTTCCCCTGAGGTGTAAAACAGTTCCAGATAAAGACAGAAATAAAATGCACGTAATTACTCTTCTTTAACGATTTAAAACAAAAACATCAAGATGTTTCCCATGGCTATCCAGTCGTACTTCGTTCGAAAATCAAAATTATTCTGGGGTTTCAAGAGATTTGTACAATAATAATAATAAAATAATATAACTACAGCGTGGCGCGTGGTAGTCGAGTGGTTAGTCTGCCAGGCTTTCGGGGCTCGAGAACCCTGAGTTCGCTGACAAGTCGGAATCGGGTCGGTTTTTCGAAAATCGCCTGGTTTGTTTTCGATCCTCACCGATTTCTTCCCTGAGTCCGACCGCGTCACCCAGCCACACACGTCCGCCAGGGTGGTAAGTAACCCGTCTGTTTATGGAGTTGATCGGTCTATAGATCATTAAAGGTATGGATAGTGAAAAGAGAATAAACCTGTTATATTAAAATAAGAGTTAACCTCGTTGTAATAAAATCACTAAATGGAACAGGAACCGTGTCGCAGGACTTGTTACGATTTGAAGAGATATCGATCAGTTCTAATACGCACGCGGAACTTAATAGTTAGAAGGCTGTTGCTCGATTGCGGAGTGTTGACCGAACTCGTGGTTTTACTCAGATCTTCGTACCGGCGGCTGGACAGATTCTGGTTGATCCTAACATCGATCACCAGTTCAGCGGGTAATGCTCCGGGGCCACATTCTACAGATCTGTCTGGGTCCATGAGGCAGGGGTGGACAACTCTTGGCCTGGCTATCGCCACTTGGAGTTTTCTTGCCAGATCATAAGTAAACCGGAGTTGTTTATGGTAAATATTTTTTTTTGTTTTTTGTTTGTTTTAGACTGGAACCAACTTTGCCATTGGGAAATATATTTTAAAAGACTTTTGGTATGCACGTGACAATCTTCTTTGGCCAGGGCATCTGCTTTACCCAACATCTTCGGCGGTACCCGCTGTAGGCTGGGGTAGAAGCTGAAGTTTGCCAGGTGGCTAATTTAAGCCAGAGTTCCTTCGGTGTCTGAAGGAATAACTAATTGTAGGTGTTGGAGGAGTTATCTGTTGTCAGTATATAAGCTGAATTGTATAGGATTTCCGGTACTTTTAGAGCTCACAGCAACTGGTGCTTCCTCAAGATATTACAGTCTGCGCTGTGCAACTTCACACAACTTCTGCCAGGAAGGAATATTCTTCTACTGCAGACGTATTGGAGTTTGATGAAAAATCTGAATCCTTCTTCAATAAGGGCTTCCTTTTAAACATCCGTGCGCGCCCAAGCTGCCACACTGTAGCAGGGTCAGTTCCGCTGCTCCTGTGGATCCTCTTTAATAACGGTTTCTGAGGAAGCAGACCCGAGTAGCTTCCATCGAATGCCTTTCACTGGAGACGACGCCATCCTTCCGGATCTCGTCTTTTTTTCCCTTAAAATCAATGAAAACAGAAATCGTGTAGTTCCTCCCTTTTTTTTTAAAAAAAAATTATCACCGATATCCTTGGTTGGTCTCATTACTTGGTCCACAGGTGAAGGCCGGCTGTTTTTCTCAGTCCACCAAATAACACGTCGTCCTAGTACCTTTTCCACCAGAATTGCTTTGTATGGCATTAACGACCCCAAGAGATAGGATGTTCCTGTTCCTCGAGTTTTCAATCAATAGGGATCTTGTGCAATACTTCTGTCTTTCACAGGTGGTTGGAGAAATCTGGCAGCTTTCTCTTTCGCCGACTCCCTGTCTCAAGTATCCCCCGGAGAACTTTCGACAAACGTCTTGCAATGGATTTTGCCAACAAGGCCCCTACCCCCCCTTTTCACGTGCATAACAGCCCTGTTTTCCTGTCGCGTTCTCGAATCCACCATTCCCAAAAGAAAAGACGGCTCTTGGCTGCAGAGTTGTCCGTCGCCTCTGGTCTGACAGCATCAACGGAGCCTTCTCCGACATCAGCGCCGCCCGGCCCTTTTGAGTCGTCCTCGGCGTATGAATGCCCCGGTTAGTAGGGGCTCTTAGAATTCTGTCTGGCCTCGGTGTGTGCGAGTCTTTTGCGGCGGGCGATTCCAGCGTAAGGCGGTGGCGATTTTCGATTGAGATGTAGTCGCCCATGAGGCAGCCCCATTCCTCGGCGCTGCTCTCGCGCTGGCGGTCCCGTGTCGCTTGGGCGATCAGTGACTGAGATTAACCCGAGGCTTCGCCAGCGCAAAGTCTTCGATGGCTTTTGCAGTTCGCGCCAGCCATTGTTGGGAGGAAGGTGTCCTTCGGCGATGCTGGCGTTTGACGATATCAAAGTGGTCACTGAAGAGATCCATATCTCGGTAGATTTGTCTGGATGATAAATATTAACGATAGTGGTCCTCCTTTTTGTGGGGGGGGGGGGGTCACAGTGAAAACGACCTTCTTTCAGTTTGCTTACGTGTAAGTCCTCAATAAAAATCCGATCCTCCCGCGAGAGTGTAATCAGTCCACCTCCAACCTCTCCTTCGCGGTCATTACAGAATGAGTTATGGCCCTTGATGTTGAGCTCTTTTGTTGGTTGCGGCTTTGATTCTTAGATTATTGCGATGTCGACACTATCATCAAGGAGCCTCTTCGTTAATTCAAATGGCTCTGACCTTATGCCTTCGGCATTCCACCGCACGATGTCAAAGTCTGTTGATCCAGCCGCATCCCTCTGGCCCCGAGACCTCAGCTGCTGGCGCGGCCATTTTTTAACAGGCCTGAGAATATTTTTAAGACTTCTCTTCGTAAGTTTCTTGTGTAGACTTCAGTCGCAGACAGCCGACTGATCTGCGTCCAGGGTCTCGACGTATGCACCTGGTTACGCGTTCCTTGCTGCTATGCTAGAGAAATTTCCACACCTGTCTTTGGACCCACCTACCCTTATAACTTCCCAATTAGGGTTTAATATTTCGACACTAGGATTCTAAGTGGTGCCTTTGCGAAAGTTACCTTAAGGTCAACCAATTAAAGTCCATTCAAGTACGAAAACAAACAAAAAAATTTCTCTCGACATCTGTATGGTTGCCGGATGTTGCACGACTTCAGGTTATTCGGGGTTTAAAAATTAAGTTTGAGTTTTTATCCGGTTTCTAAATAAATACTAAATTAGCTACGTTCAAGTATTCACGTTAAACGGTTAAATGCTGAATAACGTATTTACTTTGACAGAAACTTTTTTTTTTTAATTAAAAATTACAGTTGTCCCCTGGTATTCGCGGGGGTTACGTCCCTTGAGCACCCGCGAAGAGTGAAAAACCGCGAATATTGGACGTGGTCCATATAAATGCCTATAAACGTCAAAATATAACGTAAAACATAATTTAAAAAGATATAAGTAAATATATAATAATAATTTAATAAAAAATACAACAGAGAAACACTCTAGATAGCTACACGCAGTAAGCTGGGCTGCATCTGCCTGAGACAGCGCCTCGTCGGCAGCAGCCAATCAGCAGCGAGGAGAAATGAATAACGCTCTCGGATTGGCTACTTTCAAACCTCCAGCCAATGGCGTTTATTTTATATTGATATTTTGCTGAATTTACATTAGTATTTATATAACAAAATTAGTAAATTATATTGTTATTAATAATTTAGCATTAAAAAGTGTGAAAAAATATATATTGCCACGAAAAAAGCCATTAAAAAATTGCAGAAGATATTTGCGATTCCGCGAATATGCGGGGGTTTCCACGAACAATTATTAGTTAGGTTCTAAGGAAAATTCCGTGAATAACCGGGGCCGTGAATGCCGAACCGCGATTACACGGGGGTCGACTGTATACCTAAATGTGAGGACTGGATGATGTCTGAATGTGGTCTGTGGAGGCAGGGACAGTTGTTCTAAAAGCGGGGCTCCGTTCGCGCAGTGGAAGGAAGTTTGAGACTGGTCGTGTGATCCAATGAGAAAGAGAGTCGTATTTGTGCAGTGGCTGTTTGAACTTTGAGCCTCTTTTTAAAAATGATGTTAATTAATTCCGGTTGAAAAGCGAAAGAGGCTCCTCCATTAACGACAGTAGTACATATCTTAAAAAATTAGATGGAGAAGTCTCCAGCATCAATGACTTGGAAATACAACAGGGGTGGTTGTTGTCACGTGATCAAAATGAGATGAAAGCGAAGGGAAGTAAATATATTCAGCGGGGGGAGTCAAATTGTTCAAATAGATGGGCAAAAAAATATACTACTAGCCAATCAAAAACCGCCTCTCTTCGCAGTTCGACTGCTACAAAACGTTCTGAGAGACTTCGCGTCAGGTGATCTCGCTTTCACGCGCAGCCTCCAAATGGATTTTCTGCTGCTTGTTCGTCGGCGTTTTTCTATTTTCTTTTACCACTACGTGGCGCTAGGGGTTAGCCTCGACAGTCCGCCCATCAACTCCGTCCCGCACTTCTCTGAGTTATTTATCTCCAAGCTCGCCCTTTGTTGGACGAGGGGAGCTGCCGAGCAGACACGAGGAGGCGGTCTGAAGTCGCCCTCCGCTGTCGTCACACAGTCAGCAGACGGACGACGATTGACCGACCATTAGCCCGTTTTGGCGGGGCGTACAGACAGAAAGAAAGAGAGAGAAAAAAAGAATTTGACACGAAACGCTTCCATAACTTTGGTTGGTTGACTCGATATAAAAATCCCCGACATCTTTTAAATTCTATAAACAAGCTGTGGACATAAGTTCTGTCGAGTTCCCCGCCCCTGAATGCAGTAAAGCTTGTCGGAGCCAAACTCCTATCAAATTAAATACCAGACGAGAATTCATGCAGAAGCTCGCTGTCCGTCCCACTTTTTTCACAATGGTCAACTGGTAGGGGAATTAAAGCAACAAGTTTTTCAGAGGTTGGAGGTTTTTTTTTGTTCTTTAAAGAGTTTCAGCCTCTATATTTCTACTTGCTGGAATGTAATTAAGAACTTACTTTCTATATATAAACAGCGGAGTTACTAGTCTCGTATTTTTCGGAAATCCACTTCACGTTGAGCTAAACTTCCCATCATGAATAGATAGGTTAACTCCTTTCATTTAAATTATCTTAGAATCTAGTTTTAGTTTAATTTATTCATTTACTTCATGACGTTTACTGTTACTACAAGAACAATTCCGAAACACTGACACTTTTATTGCAAAACCGTTGCCTTCGGTTTCGCGTTCATTTCCCTTTGTTCAGCTTCTTAACAAAGTTCTTATGCCCCTGTTTGCTTCTTTAGAGGGTTAAAACTGGCCCCACTATACCGCTTCTTGAAGTCTATACTCTAGTTCTATTACTAACACTGTCGACACCTCGCGATCCATTGGACAGAATTGAAACACTAAATAAAGAATTAAAGTTACAATAATTACAAAAGGTATGCAAGCACAGGTGCTTTATAAACAATTTACGTTCTCTCTTTGGGTTTTCCTTTTCCTTTTTTAGTTCGCTTACGAACAAATTTAATGTAGCATTTTCGTTATTGTTTTGTTGTAGGCCCGCCTCAACAGGGGGAGATAACCCTGGTACGGAAGCGGACTGCCGTGCTTATCCGCTAGAGAGCGCTCTGTCATGCGCCACGGGGAGCCCGGTACTTCCCACTAGAAATCTGTGGGATAAAACCAGAGCGCTCCCACACGACCGGCTGCTGAAGAAGGGTCAAGAAGGAGCTACGTCGTCAGGGAGATGCGATATAATGATTTTTATATCCTAAAATACAGACAATATAAAAGAAACCCAACATTTTAATTATAAGAACAATAAAACGTTTTTATCAATGTTCACAGTAGCCATCTGGTATTTCGTTAACGAATATGTTTCGGCTTTGGGAGATGCGTACTTCTTGCTGGCATGACCTTCTGGCCATGCTCCTCCTCATCACTGAGGAGGCTTTGGTAAAGCAGTATACTGAAAATACTGAAGACGAAGGATGAAAGTCAAAGTAAAACTAAAAAATAAAAAACAGCAACAATCTGGTATTGACTCGAAATTGTCGTCTTTTTAAAATAAATATTGGGCATACTGTAAACTAAGAAATTTTTCTGTATTAAATATAATATCCGCAAGTTTGATAAATAATTAAATTATTGCATAATAATCTTTAATTTGTTTCAAGGCAGAATATTTTAGTATTCTCCAGTGGTTACAAGAAGGCAGAAAGACACCATAACTCACACACGGATTTCCATAAAAGAGAAATGGCCACCAGTTGATTAATAGGGAAGACAACCGGGGATAGTTGTTACAGCAGCAATAATTCCTGATTAACATATAGACGAGCGGTTAAAAAAAAACACATGACGGCGGTCATAGCCTCGTGCATGCATTAATCATAAATTACTGAATTTGTAACTCTACTCGCCGGCAACTTATTCCATTCAGTAACAATTCTTTTACTAGATTCCCCCCCTGATATCTGGCTGCGTGCGCTAGAGTCTTAGTTTATTTGTATAAATTATGGCCGTAGATAATAATATCAGCTGTAAAGAGCCGGGGAAAAGAGAGAAAAGCAATAAGTAATTTGGGACAAATCGTATAATTTATTTGCTATATTTGACAAAAAAAAAAAAAATATATATATATATATATATATATAACATCTGCTGGACTAATTTCCACATTTTATAGGATCTATCTCATGGCAAAATTGAATCCAACTGAGAAATTCTAATAGCTGCGTGTCACGAAAATACACCGTCAGACACCGGCGTCTGGGTTCGGTTCTTGGACTTCAGACCAGGAATCTTCGTACGAATACTGTGCTAATCTGTACGGTTTCAACAGCTGCCGGGGTGGAAAGTAGTTGGGGTGGGGCGGCGACATGACATCTAAAACGAAACCGAGAACTATTTTAAACACCAGCAGTTTTCCTCTCTCTCTCCCTCTCCCCCATCTCTCTCTCTCTCTCTCTTCTCTCTCTCTCCTCTCCCCATCTCTCTCTCTCTCTCTCTCCTCTCCCTCTCTCTCTCTCTCCCTCTCCCCATCTCTCTCTCTCTCTCTCTCCTCCCCCCATCTCTCCTCTCTCTCTCTCTCTCTCTCTCCTCTCTCTCTCTCTCTCTCTCTCTCTCCTCTCTCTCTCTCTCTCTCGTCTCCTCCTCTCGTAGCTCGATCGGAAGTGGCGTGATGAGTGAAACTCCTGTCGGACGCGAGCTGAGCGTCGCTTTTACTCAGAAACCGGCTGGTTCGTTGCAGACAACTGCATGAAGCAGTCACGCGGTGCTGTGGTTTTTTTCTGTCATTCCACAGCCCCTACGACGGCTCGAAATCGGAAGTGGCTCGCCTGCTTAAGCTTAGAGAACCAACCTAGGCATTAGCTCATTACTGAAGGTCCACGAGAACTGGTTTCTAAGGAAACACTGATCTAAGCTAAAAGTAAGGACACGTCTGTCATTGAACGTTTTCTATTCCCTGTTTCCGCAATTCATCCGTAGAACCAAGTAACGAAAAAAAGGAAACAGAAGACATATTAATGTCAGAACATTTACAGAGCACTAGCTTGCACAACTATGACGTACAACCGAGCAGCCCTCACTTACGCTCAGTAACAAGTTCAACTATGACGTACAACCGTGCAGCCCTCACTTACGCTCAGTAACAAGCACAACTATGACGCAGACAGTTGTTTGTGGTCTTCTCAGAACCAATTGCGATGTCCATACGACTCTGAAAGCTTCAGTTTACCGAAGCGCACTTGCAATTACTGATATCGGAGAGTCATAACAAAGGGAGGGAATTAAGCTTGACCAGATTTTAGCGGTTCCTTAACGTGAATGCAGTCTAATGGCGTCAGTTTTTCAACTTCGTAGCGTGGCTTTGTAAATTGCCCGTTATCGTTTATTAGAGAAAGAGAAAAAGAAGCCCTCGAGACCTGAGTGTGAGGTATAAGTCAGGATTTAAAATCTGTACTTCAGCATAAAGAAGATTTAACGACACGATAACAGATTTTACGCTACCCCTGGGAGACTTCCTTATTCCAAAACAACAACAACAACAACAACAAAGCTGACAGATACACGTACTCTCAATTTATTTGCATTTTCGCAGTGCAATATTTTTTATTCATTTTTCTGCCAAAATAAGTAAAAGAGCAACCTATTTATTATCTCACACGCATTAGTTTTATCGTATTTATTATCTGAAAATAAATAATACGAAACAGCGGTTAATGTCACCAGTGAAGCTTCGTATAACCATCTGTACGGTTCGAATAAAGGCTGATTCTGGTAAAACTTCACGATTCTCTTCGAATTTGTGAATGGATAATATGAAAATTATTAAAGTTATCCACGACCTAAGCTACAGTTCTGCGTCATTATCAATCAATTAACTCGTAGTTTCAGAGAGTAATTCTATCTTAATTAAAACATCCCTTCCCTCAAATACACCCACTGGTCTTAAATTGCTTTCATCTGCGGGTAGTAGGAGATATTTTCCCAAGAGAGGAAAACTGTAAAGTATAATTTCCATGCCAGAAAAGCATTACGTGGTTGGCAAATTTAGGATCAGTGCTGTCGTCTGCTACTTTTGAATTAGTTATGAACTGGCGTCATGGGTGGCTGATAATCCAATCCTCTCATTCTAAGAGCTCCAATGTTCTTCTGCCAAGTCTTCATTTCGAGTCATAAAGTTACAACTAAGTCAATAATTAGATGGAGTTCAACACAGAGTCCGCCGTATCGATGGGAAGAACTCATTTTGATATCATATAACATAACCCCCCCCTCCCAATTCTTGGTCTTCCGCTTCGATTCCCGCGTCCGACACGTGACACGCCCAGCCTGACCCCGGAAAAACCCGTTTACGAAGAATTTTCAAAATCACAGGGGAAAAAAAAACACGACAGATCTTCAGCAATGGTAGATAGGTACATAAAGTCGGTTATAAAGAGTTGGTCAAATTACTTTCTGGTCAAGTGGATACAGACCGACGCCTTGTATTAACGACACGATTATCTGCCGCTAGAGGTCGCATTCAGGATAGAAGTAATATAAAGTGGCAGTCTTGGACAGATGTTAGAAAAACCTTTCGAGGAGTCTTTGATTGGCCGCTGGGAAATTTTCTTATCAAAGTAGTTAGTTTGCGTATCAATGTTTATTTAGAGCAAAACACATTGGGCTGCCATAGATACATATTTGTGTGTGTGTGTGTGTGTGTAACAGATAGGGAACATTTTAAAAGA
>JACATO010002070.1:0-58591 GCA_018389105.1 Nautilus pompilius
CTTCAGTTTCAAAAGCACTATGAAGTTCCTAAATGAACAACAACAAAAAAAGAAAGAAAATTTAAAGTAAACACTATTGATAATTAAATATTTAAGGAGCAGATTTTGAGACAATTTGAGTAAATAGATGAGATATACACTGTTCATCAACTCTCTACACTCAAACTAACACAAAGTCACATACTTACACACACGTAGTAACCTTTGGCCTTAACTGGCTCTCTTAAAGTACTATTAGTAACTAGTAGACCAATGCTTCTGCTATTTGTTGTTTTTTTATTTTACACTACATCACTAAGTTTTAATGACAAAAGAAAAAAAATGGTTATTTTTTTCCACAAAATATTAATATTAAGCTAAAGTGGTAATAATACGGTTGAATTTATAATTCATAATATGCACAAATTCTTGCTGTGGGGTCGAAAAACCAGGCATAGAATAAAAGTAACTAATGCTTTCAACAGAAAATATTAAAACTTCCCAAGTTTTGTTATCTAATTGCCATTGTACATTCTTAACGTTTGCTTAAATCATTAACCCTATTACTGTTGAAATATTTCCGTTTATCTGAAACCATCAGAACATTTCCTAATTCTGATCAATTAAAAAAAGAAGGGATAATTTAAATCAATGTATTCTTGGAAAATATATATATATGAAGTTAAGTTCGAAGTATTTTTTAAAAAATGAAATGTGTTTGAAGAAACATTGGAGCACCAGGAAGTGTATTATAATTATCAGCATTATTATCACCACATGAAAGATTCCAATTTTGAAACTTTTTGAAAGTACATCACTTGACCTAAGTTGAGCAACATGAGATTTTCCATAATTATATTTTGCTCATAACTACTGTACCATGTAAAATCAATTTCTGACTAAAAGGTAACTTAACACAAAACAGGAGATAAATGATGGCACTTGTTCATTTTATGGAATTAAACAGCACTTGTAAGATGGCATGAAAAATTGAAACTGAGTCTTCAAAAGACTTATTGTTGTAAAGTGTTCAATGTCCAAAGGCTTGATCAATGTTAAAATTAAGAGTAGCCCTTTGTATTTCTTGTACTACTCACAATACAATGGATACATCTCTCTGATACTCTATGCCATTTAGGCAAAGCCTGGGCCAGATCAGCAATATTCTGAGCTCTTCACCCTACATCCAGTTTAAACCAATAGATGATCTGTTGAGCACAAATCTAGGTTCATAGCAGGAGCCATCAATGGACTAAATTTCACTGCTCTCAAGATATTGCAACACTGAATTTGCGTGGTGAAGTCTGGCAATGTTGTCAATAAATGTTGGTATAGTAGCAAGTGGGTAACAACAGGCTCATGAATGTTATCACTTAGCTGTTAGTATTTAGAGTTAAAAAAACAATAACATCAAGTCCCAGCAATGTTTCCATTATCGTAAGGTTGTTCCATATGTCAACAGACTAATTCTACTATTAGCACAATGCAGGATAAAATGTATTTCATCAGACCAATCTACTCGCATCTGCCTTATCCTCAAATTCCACTAAAAATGTTGACTGGCCCACATAAATATAGTTTGTTTATGTCAATCTCAAACCATTCAAAATTATAGCCACAGTTTTTCAGCCTCCAGAACATTGCTCTGATAGTCACACTGTAGTTGATTCTCAAAAGTTTCCACAGGTTAGTAGCACTGACAAAGGGATTGTGGCGCATTTGATGTCTTAAGTCATTTTATGGGAACATCCATTATGCAATCTCTTAACAAGAGTATTGTGAACATAGTGTTCAGAAAAAAGGCAACTAATGACAAGGAGGAACACACAACATGGCCTCTACATTTCTTCACATCCCAAGATTTTGATATTCAAATTATGTTATCTCTGGCTTCTGATTAATATTTCCATGCCACACTTCACCTATGCAGTGTCAGATTTAGATGAGCAAAGACCTCAAATATACACTGCTTAGCAAACATAGATCATGATCTCACCCCTTTTCCGAACCAATACCCAGAGGCAATGATTGAGATGTACCAAATGCAAAGGCCTATAAGAAATAATAAGCAACACAAAGAAAACAGATGCTCACTCATCCATGAAAATGCTTCATTGCTGTGAATTTTCAGTTTTTGTTACTATAAAGGAAAATCCGGTGCTGCCTAATTAATGTAGAGATGTATAGTTATGAAAATAAATCAAAACATAAACATATTGACAAGAGTTGTCACCCCTTTACTCTGTTTTGGCATGGCTATTATCAAATGAAGCTGCCCCCACCTCATTTGCATTTTTACCGCTTGTAGACCAAATTATTAAAATTGTCAATAACCACAGATGTTTATTTCTGTCCAAGTTAAATCTCATTTTTGGTTCATTAAATGAATGCCGACTGAGTCTCATTATCGGCCATGACACCTGACACAAATCAGGTGAGAGAGTATACGGCGTGTACATGCTATGTTGAAATTAATTACACTCTCTTTAAATGGACAAGTAGATATCTATTTACCTGGACCAGAGCAGTAAATCGCTCTTTGTCCGTCGCAGGACTTCCTCGTGATGCTGGGTATTCCCAGTCGAGATCAAGGCCATCGAAATTGCGCTTCCTTAAGAATTCCACGGCATGAGCTATAAACGCTTGGCGAGATTCCCTGGTGGCCACGACCTCGGTGAAGGGGACAGAACCCAGAGACCACCCTCCAACGGCCAATAATACCTTAAGTGTTGGTTTTACCAGCTTCAGTTTGACCAGGCGTTCGTAAAGACCTGAAAAATATTGGAAGAAACGAATGAACATCATTCATATACATATATATTTAATGTATTTACATTTTCGGGTGCGAGGCTGCGACGATTACTGGTGGATGAAGTTCCGACCACAAAATTCGAGATCTCTCGCCCTCCAGAAAGAATAGAATTTATACTCTGTGCTAAAATCATAAAAGAATTCTCCTGTTTGTCAACTTTGCGTTTATTTCCTTCAAAGAGAAGACCATTAGTTAAAGCCCTACGGCCAAACAAAAAACCTTTCTTTCCTGACCTTCTTAAAGGACCAATAGCCACGTGACACGGCACAGTAATCTCCCTTGGTGTTTAACTTTGTGTTAATACTAAGTAAAGGCAACTTTTGGTTCGTCAAGACCAGAGAAGGGATTTCGTTGCAATGCCTAACCCTCAGAATATCCTGATTCGTCATTCCATTCTACTGGCGACAGCTTCCCGTTTCTGAGTCCGGCAAAGGCAAACACCAGGTGGCTGCAGAGAGTCGGGTCGATATCCTCCGGGAAAAATCTGTACGGCTCTGGTCGGTATTGGCTCCAGTTGGTGTAGTAGCACATGATCACATCTGGAAACACAGCAGATTTACATGAGGCCACATATTAAATTGGAAAGACACGACAAACAAACAAAGAATTTTAGTTTAGTTGTCACAAGATCGACCCTAGGAAAGAGATATATGGCTGCCAAAACCGTTCTTTGATTCATTGTCCCTGCTAACTGCTCATTCCAGTAATTTATCTTATGGCTAAAGAGTTATTAATATCTAATCAAGATGGAATCTTGGCCAATTTATATTGGTAACCTCACGTCCAGAATCCTTTAATTGGGGAAACTTAAGTCTAATATTTTCTACTCCTAACGTTCTATTTGTTTTGTTTTCAGCTGAAATGGCATCGTTCTTCACATTGAGATTTTAGGTAACAAACTAACTCCATCATCAACAAATATCCACAACGTCAGCCAGCAAACCTACTTATTATCTTTATATGTGTTTTACAAGATTATATTCACTGAGCAAGAAGCATCAGCCACTGAACTGCGCATGCACAGAAAAATCAAGGGAGATAATTAAACACAGAATGAAAAAAATTTTTTTTTTTAGTAAACTCCACTTCTTCAAGAATTTACAAAGAACAAATAAATGAGTCTGTAATATTAATTTCTTACAATTAGGCAAATATACTTATTTATTATCTTTATAATTATTGTTTTTTGTAAAATTCTTTTCTGCTAACTGAAGCCCAGAGAAGCGAGTGGCCTTTCTCAGGATTTACCTAAAAAGCGCCCATCGATGATGTTTATCGATCTTCACGGCAACTGAGTTATTTGTTGTTAGTTTTAAAATACATTTGGTCCTAAGGATGCAAAAGGGAAAAAAATAATACTGATGATTGAGAAATCAGGTAATGCAAGTAAACACCAAGGACAAGGAGAAGTAAGCATTGCGAAATAAAAATACAAAGACACACAGATAGGAAAAGATTTGCTTAATATAAGGGAAAAATACGAATAAACGATTTATGTTGAAAATAATTTTGATTAATTGATTGACTTTCGATCCTCTGAATATAATGTGAGGTCGTCTGCCCCGGTTAATGCCTTCCTGCACCTTCTTTGTCTTGTATGTTTTTGGGCCGATAACATCGACTTGAGTCCAGGAATGGGGTGTTTACCTGTAACTTACGTTGGTGCCAGTTCCGGCTGACCATTTCTCGTCTGCTTTGCTTGACGGTTGCTTGCTGCTGCTGGTCCAGACATCGTTTTCAATGATGGTGAACAGCTTGGTAAGAGGAGCAATAGCCTTGGGAAGCAGCTGATACCTTGGATCAAGAGATTGCAGCAATAAAAGTGTTGTTTCCAAGCAGAAATTTAACCGTCTGTTTTCACAGAGTTCAGCGGGCTCTCTGAGGAATCAAGCTGACAGTTCAGCCATGGCCCGAAACCCCCCATAGTTAGCTGTTTTTCCTGGAGCTGTTTAATGCTCTTCCACTAGGCATCTGTGGTATCAAGATGAGAATCTGAAACCACCGGCAGAATTCCCTCAACCTGATTAAGCGCCTAAGCATATCTAAGGTCAGGCGCCATCTCAAGAACATCTCTTAAGTTTCAGTTTCTTATGAATGGTCATAATCGGCTGAGTTCTCAGCAGGCAGAACGATCTCTAACAATTGTTCCAGCAGCACTTCGATCTTTAGGTGCATCGAGATGCTGGGTGTATGCCTTTCTCTAATTTCTTTCACAGCTATGGGAAACACTGCATTCTCACGTTGTTAACACCAAATAGCGAGTTATCCAAACATACTGCATAGTCAATCGTACAAGATAAAAGTTGACCTTCCATGATGGACTGGCGGCACTTGATACTGTCTAATATTATCAACCTTAACACAAACACTAGAATATAAATGTTCGGTTCGGAGACAGAAAAAAAACAATTCGTCTACAACCTCTCAGATATCTTCTAATGTTAGTCATCATCTGTAACTGTTCATATCATAATACAGTAAATCCTCGATTTAACGGACTTCGGAAATAACGGACCAAATCTGCCAATGCAGAGCTCACATGGTCTCCATTCTTCTAGAATCTTCTAAACTAGCTTCTGGTCGACGCATGCGTGTGGCGTACCAAAGCGCCCAAGCTTGACTCGTGACCGACCCAGTTTGCTTACAGACGCTCGCGCAGAAGCATTGCTATTCTTCTGTGTGCCATTTCGTGTCCCTTCGGCGCTACAAAAACATACTTTGGGGTTTTCTTTCTTACATACATCAAGAGGAGGTTTATAAATGCTACGGGTAGGGTTAGGGTTCAAGTGGGATCAGCGAATGGATGGATCAAGGCGTCGTCATTGTTGTTGCCTGCAAGAAGTTTTATAGGAAGAAGTTCCTGGATAAAGTGATGGTGGCTTTGGAGGAGGACCAAGACAAAGAGGAGTTTGCAGAACCTGAAAAATTGTAATCGCAAGTCTGAAATTTTCAACTAAACGGCTGCCTGGAAAGACACGGAGATAAGGACATTTGCCAGTGGATGGAACAAGGTCTTTCATGATGTGGATGCTGAGCCTGATTTTTTGAGAGATTTGAGCCAGGAGACTACGACCGAATTGTGCTGAAGACTGGAGTAAATGTTGCTACTGGGGTTAAGGTTGCTGCCTGGCTCGAAGATGATGATGTTGAGCATGAGGAGGAGATTGTAGATGATTCTTTGGCGTGTGAAAATCATGAAGAAAGTGATGGCAAGTCTGATGAAGAACCTGTACAGATGAAGCGCAAACTGTCCTGTGTAGGGGAGTCCTTGGACTATATATCTCCAAGATCATTGATACCTCATCTGACATTGATGGGCAACCTTATTTGGGGCATTCTTTATTCAGTCTCCACTCTTCATGACGGCAATTTACGACTTTATCAAGATCCACCAGGTTAGTTGATTAAAATAATATACAGTACATTACTTATTTTATTTTATTACAATAGTCTAGTCTTTAATTTCATTTTTTAAATTCTCTATTTAATTATAGCTATAAATATGCAGCACTGCTAATATTCATAGACTACCTGATTTTAGGAAGCCCTGGAAAGTCTGCCAAGACTATCGAACTCCTGTGGGACATGCAGGTACATATAAACAAAAAAATCCAAGCAAACAGTCCAGGCATCGTCATCGGTGACAGGAAACAGAAGACAGATGAGTTTGTTAAATTGAATCCCGGTCTGGTGGTAGTATAACAATAATGAAAGATGGGAGGTAAATCTGTTTTTTTTAAAAAGGATGTATGGGAGACAACTCATACTAAATAAAATCGAAAGTTTAAAAATAATAAAATATATCTTGAAAATGACTTAAACAGCATAAAAGTAATTTCTATATCCTTCCGCGCATTATTGAATGATAATTTTGATACAACAGAGCAATTTCAAAATCTTCTTTGAAATGATAATAATAAAGATAATATACGAGATGACCCCAGTAAGAATTCCAATATGGCGTTTATGCTTCCTGATCAGAGACTAGGATTTAGATACGGGCTACAGAAGGTCTCCACTTCGGTGCTGTTTGTGACGGCAGTATACTCTCCATCCGCTGGTGCTCCCGACCCATTACGTGTATCGACCGCGTTGGTCTACTCACCTGACTTGGCGGAATCCATCGCTTCCTCTTCGTCCAGAACTGACGGAATCGATAAAACGGTCAGTAGAAGCAACACGTGACGAAGGTGTCTGCCTGCAGTACACATCTCATGATTAATTTTACGGCGCCTCCTTTCCAATTTGCTTGCCTGCCCGTGGACGTATTACTCCTCACTCGGGAACTATACTGGGAGGAGGGAGGTGCATCACTACGAGAGAACGTCGGGTTTTAAGGAACCATGGAAAGGTGCTGCTTCATACCATTCCACACGTTGGAGACGTTCATTAAAACAGCCAATTAAAAATAAGCAGACAAGCACAAGATGACGGTGAGGAAGATAATAATGCAAGGGAGATAACCCTATTTGCTTTAAGAATAAATTGTTTCACGGTTTCAATCTGAAAATTAATATATGATAATGATATGCATTATTATATTTTAATATGGTCCATGAGAGATAACTCTTACAAGCTTAAAACGTGTTTATTTCCCCTTGCATATTTTTTAAATAAACTAAATATTAACATGATAATATTTAAAAAAAAATAATAATCTAGAAAATGTTTCACGAAGTTTCTGTGAGTCTGTTTGCATTATTATCTGAATAATCTTTATATATATATGAGAGATAAGGAATAACGGATTAAAATATGGTAAAATGGGATTAACTGCGCACGTGAACAGATAGTTTGGGAAAGACAAGCAGAATTATATAACGAGAGAAGAGTGAAACCTTCTTTCTTCTCTAATTCTGTCCGTCGTTATGGTTAGCGATCGGGTCTCGCCAAAATTGCTGAAGGAAACGCCTTGCAGTGAAATGCAGAAATTTCGTTTCGTTCCGTTGGTTTGCATTTGGAAATCGTTCTCAGTTTAACGAGAAACTTAAACACGAAACGAAATAAATTTTCCTGTAATTTTCCAGAAAGGTTCGAAAAATATTTTGAAAATAAATAATTAAAATAAAAGAAAATTAAACAAAAATAAATTTGTAAACAATGCAAGATATCTCCATATGGTAAGTAGAGCTAGGCATTGATGTCTTTTTATTTATTTATTTTTATAAAACCAATTTTAAATTGAGTAATAACAAAATAAATCAAGTAGAAACCTTTTCTTAATATAATCCTATGTAAGGTCGAACCTGTGATTCGTCCGGCCCAGGGGGTTCGCGTGTAAATATATAGTTAGTCAGAGCTTCTGGGGCCGGTATAAGGGAGGTAACAACTGCTACGTTAAGTGTCTAAATCGTCTTAGAAACAGGCCGTATATAAGCAAAAGATTGCGGTTTTAGACCGAGATCGCATGGCTGTCACATATCACTCGCATTAACCACTCCGTGTATTAAAGTCACTGTTCTTTGGTCTCCAAATAAGCAGTGCTAGAGTCAGTTCAGATTAAAGGTATAGAGACTTGACCTGTGAGACTTTCATTAGGCATTGCTGCCTCGGGATTACGAGTCAATGACGACAGGTAAAGACCAGAGGAAGTATCATTTAGCAGACAGCCGCCACGAGCAGAAATTTCGCGAGAACCGTTGGACTGGGAAAGGTGGCGTAAGTCGGCGAATGAGAAGTTGATTAAAAATGCCATCGGGATGTCTCTAAAGAAACGCTGTTGATTGTCAGCAAGATGATTGTCCAGTTCATCAAGCGGAACCATAAGACAGCCGTTCGTGCGTGTCTGGCAGTCAGTGGAAGGTTACTTGGTTCTACGAAGGGACGAGTAAAAACCAAATTCCCATAATCAACTGCAATTATAGCAGAAATGTGCAGGTGCTCGAGAGACCTTTTAGATATTATCTTCACAGCATCGAATACAATAAAGGGTGGCTACACCCAAAACCACTTCTCACCTAATGCAGTAACAGTCGCCAATTGAAATGGGCAACGCAAATGCTATTATGACCTCAAACCTTTTAAACCTGTAATATCTTGTTCCGTAAATATTTCTTGCTTTTATATAATGCGCACGCTTGGGTTTGTGTAGCATGAAATCACCCCTTTAATGCTGGGCCTCTTTCTATCAATAGAACTAAAACCCCTTTACATCATAACGTGGCAGTTCACGTTTACTGTCACTTATTTTCGAGTTTACACCCAACAACCTCTCAACGATACTCTGCTTGAAGGGCTGAGTCACCATCTCGAACGACATCCGTCAAGAGATCCATCGGTGTATATCTATCTCACCGGCTGCGTGTCGCTATCAGGTATCACCGGAGCAGCTTTTCAATTAATGCGTTCGCCAGTGCTGCCGTGTGACTGACCGACCCCGTATAAACTGACGCTGAGAGTCACCGACTGGGCTCAGTCCGGCAATGGAAAATATTTGGCGGTGAAATCTGTCGAGTCGCCTCACGTACAGCCAGCGAGGATGGATCTGTTCTAAGCCGGAGATCTGGGCACGGCGAGAACTGCGAGCTTATCGCGCTACTCTCATAAGATCCACTCAACATGATGGGAGCGCTAATGATCAGATGATAATTGGTTTTTTATCGATCTCTCTCATCAAGATTGCACAGTTATTAGAATCGAGAAACCGTAGAAAAGCAAGCAAATTGTTCTGAGAAAGGCGGCGAATCACTTTTCTTGTCTAACACCAGCACATCCCTAATGACGGGAGAAATTTAATTACCGAAAGGGTATTTGAAAAGAAAAATGAAGTCTTGAACATAAAGAAATAAAATGTGTTATTTTTCTCAGGCAACATATTATCCGCAATGGTTTATTCACTATTGGAAATCCAGCTAAGTTTCCTGAAAGGTGCAGATCACACTACTAACGCTTGAGCCATCGCTTCACAGACGAACCCAAGCTGATGTGTTACATCTGTTTTAAACAAAAGAAATCTCGTGAGATCCTCTTCCTATGAATAAACCAAAACCTCTAACTCTGCTTATACCTTTGAATTCCACTTTGTCACTAAACGTAAACTGTTTGAATTTGGTGGCTTCCTGTCACAGCCAAATGTAATTTGCTTCTCGAAAATAGCAAACGAACGAATACAGTCTATGACATTCCTTTCATTACTTCCTCTTCGGGAAAAATAAACGTAAAATGTAGATGCCCACCCAACACTGCAGGCGGAATAGACAATATTATTATATTACCCACTTCTGTGCTGTAAACATAATGCTAGACTGCACTTCTCGGTTCTGTAACCTACCTAACAGTTATACAAACAATTCACCCCAATCACTTGTCACAACGAGCAAAGGTTTCCCACTATTAACTTTGGCCGCTATTTTTATGCACTCGAACTATTTATTCTCTCTTTTTTTTGGCAGCGATTTTCTACCACCTGTTTTGCATTAGTTCTGTATAGAGGTACGATTCTAAGAGTAAGCTTCGGATTTGGCTCTTTACTCACACGAACATCAGAATCCCATCTTAAATTAAAAAAAAAAGAAAGTTTCCTTAATTTATTGAACAAAATAATGTAATTTTCGCTTAATGCTAAGAGACTCGGGGCTGACACAATCATTTATGACGGAAACTTACCCAAGAGTGAAATATAAGATTTATCGTGCACCTGCACAACACTTGGAAATCTTGAGAGATTAGGCGTCACGCGACAGTATGAAGTCTTACAAGAGACGATCATCCCCTCTCAATCAGCTTTTAATGGTGGCCTTCGCAGGTATCCTAATGATGGGTGACTGTGATCCATTCAGTGACTGGATGACTAAACCACTTTAGAAACGATTCCATGGCCACAGGTAGATTGACGATATTTGTCGAAAACCACCAGATAGTTTTAATGGAAAAGCAAGAAAATACATTAACCACAAAAAAAAAAAATATATATAGGAATTGCAAAGAAATATGATTCGGTCTCAATGTCGAACGTTACTAAGCACAAATTTTCAGATACGCACTTACAAAAATATATATATTTAAATTATTATTATTATTATTATTATCATAGTGATACATCACTGACGGTCAGTAACTTCAGCAACGGAATACAGAAGTATTTAAAACTATGACGTACAATACATTTCTTGTGGTTTTCTTGGCAGGAGAGTTATGGCGTAGCGCACTTACAATTGAAATATATAGATCATCTAAAGTTATTCAAACTGCTTTGAAATGAATGATGCGATTTGAGCAAAAGTCCTAAATTAAAGTTTGTGATTACCAGGTTATTTTAGACTGTAAATTTTCTCTGAGTCAAATTACTTTAAATTACAATTTTGCAAGCAAGTCTATGGTCATCATGGGTCTGATGTTTCGACAAGATTTTCTACGGTACCAACCGCTCATACTACTACGTAGTTCATTTGGAATGACTGATCTCCTATTGGCTTTTCGCACGATTGCCCCTTAATCGTTACCGGCTTTCGCAAACCCCTCCCACAAAAGCCCAAATAGGTGACTTTTAAAAATGGTATGTACATGACAGGGAATATCAATGACCAATAAACTGTAGGAGAAGTACCGTGTGAACTGGGAGTTTTAGTTAATTACGTCCGTCAGTAAAAAAACAGAAACCAAGTGGATATCTTTGAGTGGCCGACCTACACCAACCACGCTATCCAACGCTGCGCAAACTTATATACCTACCGACACGTTAAATTAAAGACAAGTTCCTGGCATGCAGAGATTTTAACTTACCTACGCAGAACAAGTCGGACTCGACCGACTAAACGTTATTGCCTGACCCACCCCTCTGCCGGTTAACGGAGCTGTTCAGCTGCTAATAATTTTCGTAATATCAGGCAAAAAAACAACAACACAGGGTAGTAGCTAACGTAGCTTTACTATTTTTTTTACTAAATTAAAAAAAAAAAAAATATATATATATATATATATAATTCGGATTGATCGATTTGGAGAGAATTTGTTTCGAGCACCTGCTGGCTGAAATATCTGCTGTCCGCGGTATCACGTGAGATGAAAGGGAATTTGGCTGCTGTCTCTCTCTCGTGTCTAATAAAACTGCGCTGATCTGTTCACGGGATACAACAGAACTGTATTACAGCACGCGGAACAGGAAACCAATAATAACGGATGCACCGATGACTGCCCCAACCGTCTTAGAGGAAACGTTAGAAAAAAGAAGAGAAACCGTAATTAGCAAATTAGAATATTTATACAAATACTAGGGAGAGACGTTCAGCTGAATTGACCCAGATGTAATGGTATCCGGCTGCAACTCGCCATAAAAGGTTGACAAGACAGACGGAACTAACTGCATATACTTACAAAACCAGAGTTATGCAATATATATATAAAAATTTAAAATAATTTAATTTATTTTTCGAAGCTAATTATCTGCAGTTAAATAATGTCACCATGCCAAAATAAGACGAAAAACAAATGAACTACGTGAACCCTACACGTTTTTCTTATGCCAGCGAGACATTTAAAAATAGAGACTGTTGCTAAGCGGAGGGATAATGTTGCTAGGCAGTAAGCCGTAACCAAAGAATGGGGTGCTGTTAAGGAGCAGAACGCATCCAACAAACAAGATGATACTAATGCTGTTTTAATGTCAAATCCCAAAGTAAAATGTAAATTATTTATAAGCCGCACTTTTTTTGCCAGAAATCTAAGTAGTGACAGCTTTTAGTCCAGCATCCCTCTTCAAATCCGAAAGTGCGTCGTTTTATCAGGAGAACCAATGGGTTTTGGCAGTTCCCATGGATGCAAGATTCGTTATTAAAAAAAAAAAGGTAATGAAAGAGACGAGAGGCTGAAAAATCTGGAGAGAAAAATAGTACATTTAATTGAAAATCCTTCTCTCTCTCCAATGTTGGCGTCGTCTTAATAAGAAGCCTTTAATATTAAATAAATCCATATCTGTGCAGTCTCGCCGTCCTAGAGCGGTTTGGAATGAATTTAATCTTGGCAAGGGCCGTATTTGTTACTGTTATTAAACTCATCCGGTAATCTGAAGAAAGACCTCCGGAGAAGCCTGGTCTTGGGGGTTTTTTCTCTTCTTTGTGGCGAATGATTACAGAGGAAAAGAGTTCGAAGATCGTGGAGCTGAGACGGGTTCCGCCTATGTAGAACCTAATCACTGTCTTTCTAGTGAAGTAATTCGGATTATCGAAAGTAGAAATCTCCACCGAATCAGTAAATGCCAAATTTAGACCGAGTAAATGTACTGTAAATGTTGACAATACTTATCTACGGTGACTCAGTAAATGCAAAATATAATGCTAGTAAATGAGTTGCGAAGATGGATATTGCTGCTGTTGCCACTGACTAAGCTAATGCGATTTAATGCCAGTGAACGAACCGTAAAAGTGAACATCACTTATCTCTACTGACTTACTAAACACAACATCCAATGATAGTAAATGCAGCCTAAAGATGGACTTTACCGACTGCCAGTGACTCACAATTAACGAGATTTAAAGCAATTTACCTATCCTGACCGTGTTATTAAATCATGTGATTAAATGTCAGTAAATTTACCGCAAAGATAAACTTTACTTAGGCCTGCATTCGCCGACTCAGTAGATGGGAGATTTTTCTACCGAATAAATAAATAAATAAATACAATAGGAAAGGAGTTGTAAAGTAGAACCCACTTTCGGGGAATTAATGGAAGGGCTAAGAGAAGAATATTGACAGCGATTGGTGGGGCGACAATTTCCGTGTGAAGAAAAGAAGTTTTGAAAACTGTATAAATGCTTCAGATAAGGGTGACGTAACCGGATACAGTTCCTATGGGGCAAAATCCTTGTAAAGGTTCGCAGCTTTGGCATTGAAACATTCTATCGCCGGTGGAATTAAAGGGCGTAGTTCCGCCCCAATCGGCCGGGATACCTCGGGAGGTTAACGAGACGAGGGCAGTCGATATTTCAGACCGCAGTGACTTCTTCTCAGCGTTAGAACAAGAGGGAAGTCAGCGTGGTCAATGCGAGTTATTGCAACATTTATTTATTGTATGTACAGGGTTAACGTGAGCGCGCTATTGAGAATCTGTCTGCTTTAAATGTGATAAACAAGAGAACTGAAGTAAAAGACCGCCAGTTGTTAGAATAGGTTTCTAAAGATAAACTGTAGACCGAAATATACCGGAAGTTCTGCGGAAAGTTTAAAGGGCCCTGCCTGATCTTTTGTGGATGAAGACGGACTTTAAAGAACATCTACTAACAGATTAACTAGAAAGAGGGTTCAAACCGTAGAAAGGGAGCTCTAGTTTCCCGTAAACGAGAGATCGCCGTTCGTTCACAAACCGCGCAGGTGCGCGATGTGATCTCGTCTGGTACGGTGGCTGGATCCCCCCACACGGAAAAGCCCTTTTAGGGAATGAGAACCTAGCGTCAGGGCTTATCCCAGAAGGCGACACAACTCACTGTGCGCACTCTCCGAATATAACCTGTGTTACAAACGAAAGCAAGGGACTTCTTCAACCCCTCCCCGGCCCGGACCAAGTATGAAACGTGTCGACTGACGTAGAGTCATTTTTTTCTTGTTTACTTTCATTTCAGAACTAAAATGCAATCAATCGTAAAATTCTGAAAACGACCTCGAGGTGGTGCCACTGTTGAATGCTTATGTAAATTAGCATTCGCACTAAAACTTAATGAGATATTAAAAGCAGTCTCTTGTATATATTTTTCAACGCTGGACCATATTTTAGTGACGCAAATTATTCAGGAAAATTTTTAATTAATTTTTTTCTGTTTTCCAGGATGTTCTGTGTTCTGCGATGGACCGATTTACACCTGCAGGATAACAGCAGCAAATGGCCGCTTCTGCGTGAAGTTCCTGTCTCTTTTTGGTCGTCCATTGACTTATTTACCGCCTCTCGGGTCCGCACGAAATAGTCTCAACCAGCCTTCGGCTCCGGAGAAGTCCTTCCTTAGCTACTCGCACAAAGGGCTCATCTTCCCGGCTCTCACAAGATAATCAAATTACTTGAAAGGATTCGCCGCGGACAAAAGACGACGACAACATCAGAAGGGGGGCGGGCCCCTTTGTCTTAGGCGGCTTCTGTCTGTAATTTAATTTTCGTTCTCTTTTAAGAGCCAGCGCGAGTTTTTGAGTGTTCTGCCATCGAGTCCGACAAACGGCACGGAAATGGCCGAACGGAACCGGCAAAGAGATCCGGCAGATCAATAGAAAGACCGCCTCGTCCGAGATGCTTAGAAAGGAAGAAATTAGGCCAATTGAGACAAGGCACACAGATAAGTTTTGGAAATCCTTTCGAGAGCAAAATAAAAACAACAACAAACAAGAAAACTGCAGAATACTGTTTCACGTGAGCCGGCGGACAATGATTGCATAGGAGAAATGCAGAACCAAAAAAAAAAAACTGACAACCAAAGGTCGGCTCAAAATTACACTAATTGCTTCTCAACATATTGCAGTCATTACTAATTCGCAAGATGGCACTGATACTGAATGTCGACCCTGGCCTGCTCTGAGGAGCCTGTAACTAAATCTCAAGTATTACGGAGAAATATCGCGGGGCATATAATACGTACGTAATCACATATAATAAATGCACATTTCAGTCATTTACATCTATCTATAAGAGTGGACAAATTAATAAAACAGAGCCCTGTATATGTGTGTACATATAACTTTTTCTTACCTGAAACTATCACTTAGCACTAATTTGAACATTGCACATACACTATACACCAAAAAAGGAATTTGGAACTCTAGTACTCAACCGTTTTATCTACTACATCAAAAATACGGTCTATAAGGTTAACATCTTTCCATCTATAAACCTACCACATCCCCTTTACTATATTGATGAACAAGGAAATGTGATGCGCAGTTTCTAGTATGAATTACGCTGGGTGCTCAAATTCCAATGGAAATGGAAATTATTTTTTGCAAAGGGAATATTTCTTAGTCTTTTATTTAATATGGATAAACAGAATTAATTATGATTATGTAGGTGTTGTTAATAACAAATATGTACTATCAGAAGGCAGCAACGTAATTTTTAGTAAGACTTATTTGAAAAGGTTATTTTATTCAACATAACACCCCTAATTCTCTGATATTGCACAGCGAAAGTGACAGGTTTTACTTAAAACACTGGTAACTAGTTGATACTAAATTATAACTCTCTCTCTCTCTCTCTCTCTCTCTCATCATCATCTCTCTCTCTCTGTACTGACGTCATCATCATCATCTCTCTCTCTGTACTGACGTCATCATCATCTCTCTCTGTACTGACGTCATCATCATCTCTCTCTCTCTCTGTACTGACGTCATCATCATCTCTCTCTCTGTTCTGACATCATCATCATCATCATCTCTCTCTCTGTACTGACGTCATCATCATCTCTCTCTCTGTACTGACGTCATCATCATCTCTCTCTGTTCTGACATCATCATCATCATCATCTCTCTCTCTCTGTACTGACGTCATCAATATCTCTCTCTCTCTTTCGAATAAGAACAAAAGGAGACAGCGAAATAAAGAGAGCAAAATGTGAAAAACATTATCAGTGATTCTAAACCAATACATCTTGTAAACACAAAGTATCAGTTGGACTCCTTTGATCATCAAGTAATTGCTCTAATTCTTTCATTGAAAGTATTATTAAAGAAATGTAAAAAGTATTACAATGTTTGCCATATTAAATGGAAATATACTTGCTCGCAAGTACCATAATAGTAAACAGAATCATCTATGAACCATCGATTTTTTTAAAAATTTAGGTTATAGCGAAAACAAAGTTATTTATGAAAACTTAAAAATAGGTTTAGTGAAACCCCCTTCACAGCTGTTGCGATTATTTGAACAATGCCATTATTCCTACTTACATGAAAGATGTTTATAATATATATATAAAAATAATGAATAATAGTTGAAAAGATATTTATAGATAAGCTTATTTAATGAGGATTCCTTGTTAAATCTCTTAAATTCGCTGCTGTCATTTGATTTTGCTAAATGCTAACTTTTACTTTTTTAAATATGTAAGTATCAGGTCGTTACAAAAGTTTTGTCGGTTTTTATATTGTGTTAATCGGGGTTCATTTTTTGTTTGTTTGTGAAAGTGTACGTAGATAAGTTATATATTGTTTCGTAGCATGTGCTTTGGCATATATTATGAAAAACCTACCTTTTTTAAAAATCGTAAAATGGATATTTGTTTCAGGGTTCTAAGTGAAGCGTGGAAAGAAAGGTCTTTCGTGCCATTTTTCTTTTGAGTTCTAACCAGGCCACAAATCGAGCGAGGAAACTGGTAACATTAAGCAGGAATTGGTTAAGTCAGAGTAAATGAGAACACAGTACAATGATGGTTTGCAAAGTCTCGATCAGGAGATGTGAGCCTCTAAGGTAGGAACGTAGCGGACGTCCTTCCAGCTGTGATGACGACCGTCTGAAGGCTTCAGTTGAAGCCGATCCAAGAAAAACAGTGCGAGAAATTGCTGGAGAGATTGACGTAAGCACTGCAGCTGTTTCCCGGCATCTTGACGCAATCAGAAAGGTGAAAGGATTGACAAGTGGGCGCCTCAAGAGTTGAATGAACAGCAACAAAATCGACGATTGGAGATCTGCTCTTCGCTTGTCATAAGAAACAAAAACAACTCGTTTCTTGACCGAATTACTACATGTGATGAAAATGGATCCTTTACGACAATCGACAGCGATCAGCACACTGGCTTGATAGAGACAAGGTGCCTAACCCCATTCAAAAAAATCCAGCCTCTACCCAAAGAAGGTCATGGTCACTGTCTGGTGGACTGAAACTGGTGTCAAACATTATAACTTCTTGCAACATGGCGAAATCATCACAGTTGAAAGTCACTGTCGTGAATTCAACGTCGTTCATCAGAAACTCTCCCAACGATAGCCGACCGCCATTGGTGAATCCAAGAGGCCCAATCCCGCTCCACGACAATGATCGCCTCACGTTGACTGACCAGAAACTGAATACATTGGAGTACGAAGTTTGCCCTCACCCGGCCTATTCACCAGACCTTTCTCCCACAGACTACCACCTTTTCAAACACCTCGACACATTCCTCCATATGAAATCATTCTCCAACCAAGCGGTAATATAAACTGCCTTCCAACAGTCTATCGACCCCAGAAATCCAGATTTTTTTCACAATGGTATAAATGGGCTTATAATTCGATGTCAGAAGTGTATCGATTGTAATGGAACTCACATGATTAATAAACTTCACGTTCAGCGACGATATTGAGTCTTATTGTTGCGGTAAAAAAAACCGACAAAACCCTGGTAACAACCTAATAACTCTAACCCTAACACCTCAGGTAAACCTCGTAGATGCAGAGCTCGGGACTCATTCACAGAAGGCAGAAAACCTTTGGTGGCAAACAAGATGGCAGCTGTGAGTCCTTGGTGTGATACGCCCTGTGGAATGTTTGCTTCGGAATTTGTCGACTTTAAATAACGTCTTGTTTATCAGGCATGAATTACCATCAACGTGGTTTTTGTCGTTTTGCATCTACTACAAGCTAAGCTGACTCTGCTCATTGTACTGAGAGTTTTCCCCATCCTTTATCTCATGGATAAGATCATGCGATGTATTTGATACGTGTCCTTTCCGTCTACTTTTCACTAACAGTCATCTTTCTGTCTGTTTATTTAACTAACAGTACGACGAAGCTAAGTTCGTATACTTAAGAGCCATGTACACGTGAATTCCTTATGTAGTGTGTTTATTTACAGGCTTACAATTTGCTCTAGTCGTTAACAAGTTAAACCTTTAGATTTATTTACACATACTCTGAACTTAGGCTTCCAACCTTCTAGCAAATACTCTTCTTAAGGTTTTATTTTTACTATAAGCACAAATATATTGATTTAGGTATTAAATACCGGACATTTCATTGGCGTGTCTACAGTGTATATTTGTACTCTTCGTGGCATTAAGGTAATTTTAGAAAAAACATTTTCTGCGGTCTGATTTCTATTTGACCTTAACCACACGGCGCCTCGCCAGCGATGTGTTTCCCTTCGCGTTTCTGTGCTATGCTCTTTTGCATGAGTTTGTTCCGGGTATTCCGTTTTCCTCCCATTTCTAGTAGGTTTTCTCTCCGCCGAAGTCGGGGCGTTTGGTTCGCTTGTTAACTTAGAAAAGTTTACAGCGGGTGAAATAATTCTGTAACGGAAGGAACATTCAAATGTTATCCCGCAGAAAATAAATGACGTCATGGCGGTGAAACTTTAAAGTAGTAAGAGTTCCACAGAGAGAAGCTTTGTACGATACTTTAACCTGGCCGTAGTAGGTAGGTTATTATGAGGGAGTTATCCCCCCCAACTTACTACTAGCACTGCTATTCTGAAGTTTCCTTATTATTATATTAATTAATTTTAAGAATTTAATACTAAACACGCACTGTTACATTCTCTATGACCGTCACAGTAACGTTTCAATTTATTTAATCCTACGCACCATCTAATTATCGCTATAAGATGAAATATCTCATAAAGTAATTTAAAACGTTTTTAATGTATTTAAAAATACATATCCTAGCAGAAAGCATCCTGATGATATTGACTACAAATAGCTGCCAGGTAATGGAATAAATAATAAGGCAATAGTCGGCTAATATTAACTTTCATGAGCATAAAAACAAAGCGTCTGTGTTGCATTTTAGGACACACAAGTAAGTATTGTAAATCTCAAATTATAATTGATTTTTTAGAATGTTCATGGCGTGGAAGGCGATATCGATCGCGAGCTTCAGCTTTTTGTTGTGTAGTCTTTGTCATAAATATTTAAAATGTCAAAACCAATTAAAGATGTACACGCCAATGTTTTCAAGCAAAACGGTTTCCTAAATTTCATAATAATATTAAGTTCAGAATTTTTTCATTAAATTTTTTAATTTTATTTTTAAAAAAATCTTTTTCTTAAATTAAAAAAATAAAATCTTATTTCATTAATTATTAATTACTGCAGAAATAATTAATATTTAATAAACAAAAGTAATTATAACAGTAGACGAAATTATGGTAGGATAGATTTAGTAATAGACAAACAAAACTGTTAAAATAATCATATATAATGCATGTAGACGAAAAGTGATAGAGGAAAAACAGGGTAGCCCTACATTTGTGCAGTGAAATACCATTAAATGCAGCGTTGGCTGTGATGTAATAAGTGCTATCAAGCATCGTGAAAATGGAAAGAAACAGAATTTGACCAGTATATCGTGACAGCATTGTTGGATATCCGCATCTCTGAGTCTCGTAAAATCACATAACGCCAAGACCCCAGACATCATAAGAAAGCTTTACGTTTTAAAAATGTCTGGGGTATATTTCTGAACCTAGGAGAAGAATACACGCCAACAGTCGCTTTGTTTTTTTTGCTTTTTTTCCCGAACATGGTCATAAGGCTGACCGGTTCCAAGACTTTGCGTAAGAACATCGAGAACTGAAGCAGCAAGATTATCAACAACAAAGAGAAGAGGTGACACAAAAGCACACAGAAAAAGGAAATCGATTAAGTTAATAGGCTTATTTAAGTTTGTACACGACTGTAGGGCTCATTCGCTTATTTGCTTATTCGTTTTTACACTGGACCAAGTCGTCTATGTCCTGTAAAGTTCCATTTTCATGAATATATGGCAGTAAATGGTATACAAAAGTAACTTTGCAGATTTCGTCAAGTCGCTGGCTACTTAGTTTCAATTAGTTACCTAAAAACAACAATAAATCAACTTTATATTCGTTGTGTTGGAAAAATATCTTCCGTTAAAAATCCAATTAAATATTACTGAAATAACCTTTTAGCTTAGAAAATGTAGTTATAATTTTGCTTGATTAGAATTAATGGATTCTCCAAATTCCTGAATTTAGCGCAGAGTAGAGGGAATATAAACTGTTTGTTATTAGCATCAATTAATTGTTGCTAATATTAAATGACAATTTTTACAACTTTGTGTAGCAACGGAAAGGGAAAAATAGGTGAGATTACAGAAAACAGCAAGAACAGAAGTGTTGAGGTGAAGCAATATATGGAAAATACTTCACTCCAATATGCAAAAAAAAAAAAATTTGTTCAAAAGTGAAGCATGTAGCGAAAAAAGGAATGCGAATGTTGGTTTACTAACAAAAATATTTTAGAACAAATTGTCTCCTAGACAAAGACTGCGTAATAAAAGATTCATAATGAAATAAGATTCGCGAGTTCTACAGGTGTCTTGAATTATTGTTAATGTGTTACTCAAAATCAGAGAGACGGGGAGCGATTGCTGCCTTGTCACAGTCTGTTATTTTAAAAAAAAAAAACATACGAAATATTTATCGATGCGGTGTTTAGGCTGGTTCGTTACGAAGTTAGACACGAGTACTCACCATTAGGGGTCTGTGTGCATTTATTTTTAGGCGGAGAACTTCCAGATTTACTCAACACTCAAATTACAACGAAGCCAAGCTATCAGTTAAATGTTGACATCACGAAGTCGCCCCCCTGCCAGTGGGTGGCCAAATAAATTATACTGAAATCAGCGAAAACTACTATCATTCCAAGAACATAATCTCGGTAATTTAATCATCATTTATCTAAATAAGTTTTCTGATCTCTAAAATTGTAAAAAGCTTCATATTTAAAAAGTTTCAGTATTTTGCAATAATTACTTTTTTTTTAAAAAAAATGGACTGAAAGAAAGCTGGTTCGTCTGATGAATTACTGATTTAGCGCGAGCCTCTCTGCTTAGACGTAATTCTCTCATTCGGATGAACAGGTACTTTTTTGACCAGTGCATACATAGGAAAGACGGAAACATTAGTTTCCAATATTATCAGACAACACACACACACACACACACACACCACACACACACTAGGAATAACAGCTTTTGCCACAATCCCAGCCATGTGGATCTTAAAGACAGAAGATGCAATCCAACGCAAAGAAGAGGCATCAAGTAATCGTCATTAGATCAATGGCACACACTAGTCCTATCCACTATTTAGTAGACACATGATACGACGTAACGACCAAAGCTGATGGAAATAGACCGGAATGCAACGGAATTATGGGAAATGCGATGCAAAAACTAATTTTTTCAAAATGGCAGCCATTTGAATGCGTAGCACTGCATACAAGATATCGACATTAAATCGATGGAATTTTAAGCAGAAGTGTTGAAGATGGCAAAATACATAAGGAAAATAACAAAGCTAAAGGCATGTTAGACTTGAGTGAGGAACTTGGATCTCATGTTGCACAGAGCAGGGAAGGGGATGACAAACAAAAGAACCCATGATTCACTAGCAGTTTTGTTTTTTTTAATGATTCGTTGGAAACTTTAATAAGGTGAAGAAATATCGCGGAGGTATTTTTTTTTTGTTTTGTTATTCCTCGATATTTACTTTTAGGTGGACCAAGAAAAGAAGAAATGTGTGGAAAGAAACAAAATAATGGTAAATACAAAGGTAGGTGAAGGTTGAGGGTTTAGTTTAATATTTGCGAAGAGACAAGAATCTCTGATGATTTCATGAGGACTCTGTGGCCATTTTTAAAAATTAGGTTTCCCTTTAAATGTCTAAAATTCAAACCTGTTTGATCTGTAAATTTTAATCGTTCAGTGTATTTCACCTGGGAATACTCCAATAAATCTATGCCGAACTTATTCTAATAAAATAAATTACTTTTCCAAAGTAAGAACTTTATGTCTACACAGGATATTCGAGATATGGCGGCGAACCTAAGATTTATGTCAGTAAGTATCCAAGACATGAAGGTGGAGCTGTTTGTCGGAATATCTGTAGACTTTACTTTCTCAGTCAGTCCAGCGCCTTATTTCCGACTATCGAAGCAATTAGATTAAGGAAGCTGACTAGAAACGAGAGGTTCACTTTGCTGAATGGTTAACAAAATGGCGCTATTTTCCTTCGCTTTATGCCACCAGGGGGACTAGGAAACTGTGGCTTTGTCGGGTGGATTGGAGAGTTTGTGTAACTCCGAGAGCAGAGTGGTACTTCGGTACAATAACCTGGTAAACGACGAAAGACCGCACCACTAACTACACGCCAAACGCATCCGCCGCGACAACAAGTGCGCTATGCGCCAGACCGGCCCAACGACGTAATGTATTAATCTTCCATCTGCTAGATGACTCGGTAATACGGTCCCATACTGTGTAGGTTCCCTTTCCAAGCTTCATGTGCTATCCACTTCGCCAGCAAAAAACAAACAAACAAACGGTAAGAGAAATAAGATAAATATTTATGTAAGAAACAAATTTTGGCAGAGCAAGGCACACATTCATGAACATGACGAATGCTGGATGAGATTGAAAAAATATGTGAGTTTAAAAGAGAGAAGGGTGTCGTTTGCAAACTGCTGGGGTGGAGTATGTGAGTGTGTGGAGTGCAGCATATTAGCGAGAAAGACTGTCCGGTGATAAAAGGGTCAACAATAAAAGTGGTAAAATAACTTTTTTTTTTTTTTTTATAAAAGGAAAAATATCAATCAAAGTGCAGTTTCGGCGAGACATTTCGCCCGGGTGCCATTTTATATCAAGTTAAATATCAGCCAATCCAAGTCTTTGAAACAGTTTTTAAAAAAAACCGCATCGTCAACCAATCAGTTTGCGGCTTTCAGTCATATTCGGTATTGGTTTAATCTCAGTTGCATTTTTCCTTCCTCTCCCCCCGCCACCGAGGCTGTGGAGAGACGATCGGGTCTTCCATTTTACCGCTTCGGAGAGTTCGGTTCGGGACCTGTTGTAATTTTTCGGAAAAAAAATTCCACCTAATTTTTTTTGTTCTTTTTTTTTTAAAAGGCCCAATTTTTATAAAACGTATAAAACTATTTATGTTCTCGTTTATTAGACTGTCAATCAGTGAGACTTCATTCTCTGACACTACACTTCGTTTCGTACGTAGAAATAAGCACCAGATATCGCCAAATTTCTACACAAGTTGGCCATTCCTCGTACGGAAAAAAAACCATCCTCACTTCATCTTTACCGTCTGACCTATGAAACCAGAATGGCATCTTTTCGTGATATTTACATAAATTTAAATACAAAAGATAGTAATCATCCGGTAAACGCCATTACAAATATGGCGTTCTAGTGCACTTTTGATGATCAATAAAAACGAAGTGAAGATTACGCTCCGTCTAATGCCATGTGCATAAAAATAAATAATTTAATAAGGTATATCGCCTCCCCTCCTCGAAGACACACAGAGAGTTAATTTAAAGCTCAGCATGCCAATTTCCGGGTAAGAAAGATTCCCAAGTTCATACATACCGAGAAAGATTTATACCCCCTCGTGACGTACCAGCTACTGACCGAGTCACCGTCTCTTTAATGATTAACCCAGAGTTTGGGTTAGGCTTAATCTAAACTGAAAGGATAAGACGCAACCGCTAATGAATGTCTATAATCGAATTAATAATCAATCACTTTTGGACTTTCGACAGGAGATGAAGTTTTCCGAATTTTGATAACTGACACAGGAAATGAACTGATTGACTGGCCAACAAACTAAAGAAGCATTCACCAAGAAAGTGAAACTTAAATAGATGAAGTAATTAATCTAAAGATAATTAAATTACTTGGAAAAATATAAACCTAAATTTAAAAAGCAAACAAACAACAATCACGCTTGGCGGATATACGCAGAGGTGTATCATTTAAAAGTAAAGACGGTGACGCAGCAAAAGTCAAATATGAGCATCTATTTGTGCCGGAAATCGCATTTTTACTCCTACATCAAAATTGTTAATAATCACAGTAGCTAGCTCTACACTAAACAACGTCGGTGACTCTGATTTTCGCGCCCCAGTGTAGTTTTAATGTAAAGTTTTAAAAAAGACAGGCCGTCAAATCGTAAATTAAGGGATGACACGTGATTAAAATCTCCAAATTTCGATAACATTTAGGGTTTTTAATGTTCTTCGGTGTCTTTCCTTTGTCAAATGTTATTCTAGTTGCAGAATTTATATATATATATATATTTTTTTTTCATTTTTCTGAACTAGAAATTATATATAAATAATTCGTAAATACCCGCATTGTTTTCTTAAGATTTCGCTGATACAACATAAAGAATAAGTACCAGAAGCTCATGAGAGAATGAAGTCACACCCCGTCCGTCCGTCCATTTATATTTGACGTAACAGAAACTGTTAGGTTAGAAAACGTCCATTAAGAATTGGTTTAACAACGGTTTTGGGATCTCATTTGTTGGGTCACAACCAAGCATAATTCAACTTCAGCTGAGTGGGATGATAATCTCGGCTTCAGAACCGGCCTAATCTCATCGGTTCGTCTTGCTCCGCCAGATCGTCTTCGATGTCGGCCATTTCCGTTTTCCGTTTGCTGGATATAAAAAGGAAGATCAGACCGGCCACTAGGTAAACAGCGAACGAGATCCACGAAAGGATGAAGGAGAATCCATAGCTGTAATGGGCCTGTTTCGGATGCCTGGCCGGGATGTGAGCTGAACCATATTCCACAGATTTGATGTACACCTCATTTAGCACCAGCAGACAGGCAGCTAGAATAAAATAAACACAAAAATTGTCAAATTCCAGCATCCGCAGAAACATTTTTTCAAAAATGTGCAAAGAATCGGGCTGGTTACAGAAACGACGATACAATTCATAATACAAAGTATGCCCAGTAAATACATGTTTCTTCACATCAATATCTTCATTACAAAGGAACAATACAATAAAAATACACAGAGCAGATAAAGTGAAAATAGGTAACTTACACAACTTTTTCGAATTTTCTTTATTGGACAAAAAGCCATCTTTACTTCTTTAAAAAAAATTCCATAAAGAACTAAATTACCATCTTTACTTCATCTTTAATAACTCCCGCGAAGACTTTAAAGGCCACCTGTACTTCATCTTTAATAGCTGCTATAAATAACTAGAATACCATCTTTGCGCGGTATTCGCATGACATTTACTTTTCCTTCGTATTTGACGTCACGTCGGTGTCTTGTCTTCTTGCCTGCCAAGGCTGAAATTCGCAGTGCCAACGATGCGAGTTAATTCAGTACATGCTCAAGCCACAAAACACCCGTGACTTACCCGTCATCATATGCAGGAGGGCCGTGAGTCTCTTCAGGATGTATCGCGGTCTCCTGAACGTGTAGAAGGCGAACACGTGGCCCAGGAACATGAGGAATATGGAAATAATGCTAAATGCTGTTTCTGTTCGCATGTAATCTGAAACGGAGATGAGACAGCGGTTCAGGTCGCAGTCTGTCTTTCGGAAGAGTCACGTGTTAACTACTGACGTCGGGAGATACTTACCTCCCCTGAAATTTTACAAAAAAAAAAAACAGCAACAAAAAAAAAGGGCATATTAAAAGGAGAATAGTTTCTGGACAAGTTAGATGGAGAGAGCAAAAAACAAAAAAAACATTGGTTAATTCATTAAAGATGTGCGCTTTATAAAGTCCGTGGTGTAAAAATACAAACACCTTAACAATTATATACGAGTAATCATTATTAACATATATAATTAAGGTGTATAACAATATAAATACAACAACAATGATAGAACTTTAATGAACAAAATATAAACCAGAATTTAATAAAAGGATTTTTCAGATGATTATGTATGGATTTGCAAATTGTGATAGTGAAAGTAATAAAGGGAAATCCTGTGGAGATCTACGCACCATCAATGACAATTAATGGAACCAGATAAGTTGCACCAAAATCAGAATTGTACTAATTTTGTGATCGGTATAAAAACAACTTTCTTTCTAAGATATGGTTTCCACTGGGAAAAACAAACTCAAGTGGTTGGTTACCGTTGAGTTGCATTGGACGGCCTGTACTTAGTATCGCAGTTACTAAATGGTAGTCCGACACGTCTATGATCATGATGATTTCGATGAACTCGAGTTATTTAAAGAATTTTTTCCCGTGGTGTCTGGGTAGTTGTGAATTGTTTCCATGGCTACAGCGCAGAGCTTGTCTCAAACGAAGAATCGTGGAACGATATCAGTCAGAATCAAGACTAACCCAGCATTTAACACATACTGTAGCTAACTCGTGATTTTTGCCCTACAATAAAAATAAATTAAAATATGACGATTGCAGGTAACAACATGATTTAAACGAATCTTATATAATTACGCAATTATGGGCTATAGTACAGCATATGTTCGAAAGATGAATGAAATTATTTGCTGTGGTGACTATGTAATCTCACAATTTGAATGCATCATTTAGCGCAGTAATAATCACAGGTCGTCTTACTAAAACTACAATGCGACCAGAGGTTTTAATAATGTAGCTTTAGCATCCGCAAGTCGTAATAACATGATCACAGCATTGACTTTCAAGTTAATCTTGATGATTTCAACTGACATTCTGAAGATTCTATCTTCAGCATAATTAAAATGCTGGGTAACGCAGAACTGGCTGAGCAGAATTGTCTGCCTTGTCGATGCCGGTATGCACCATTAAGAACAAATCGATTAAAATGTTACAGTAAGAAATAGCACTTACTATTTAACAAAAACATTTCACAAATGTATGACACACTTGCAGTTAAATTAAAATTTTTTACTAATACAGCATTACTTCTAGTTAATGTGAGTGCTTTAATTTTTAACTAAAAGAGACCTACAAAGTTCTCAGTTTAAATTATATTTTAACTTCATACTGGCTGGTTACAGATGGAACAATTAAAATAGACCCCTAACACGTAACTTTAAAGCGAGTTTAACATTAAAAAAACAGACAAACATTATTTTAATGCTTACAAATTTAAGAAAAAGAAAAGATAATAACACATTTCTATTTACAAAGAAGCCAGAAACATCTTTAAGATTTTATTTCTATTACCGACTGTTTCCATAACTCTGAAACAAGACAGGGAAATAAGAACAATTTTCTTTGGGGTAGACCTCGTGTAAGCGAGGGTTAGAGAGACCCTCCTTCGTCAATTTCCATCAACGGTTTCCATGTCCACGATACAAATCCGTGTGAATACCCGACATCCAAAGAAATCAAATCATTTCCAGCTGATTATCCTAAGAATAAATTAATTCTTAGACGCTGAACGACGCCCAGTATGTCACAAGCAATAAATCAAAAAGGGAGCCATTAGCATCACGCATATAAATATATAATTTTTTTCTTTTTTTAAAAACAAAATGGGGTCCCTGTTGCAATCTATTTAATCTGCCCAAATTCTGCATTCGTCGAGAGTTTGTTGTTTGCCCGCATGGCTGTGGTTCGTGGGGAAGAAATCAGAATTTTCAAAAAAGGCGAAAGCCACTCACGCAGACGGCGGCAGATTCGTTGCATGTAGGATCTGACTTGTGTCTGAGGACCCCTTACGTTACGTGTAGGATCTGGACTTGTGTCTGAGGACCCCTTACGTTACGTGTAGGATCTGGATCTGACTTGTGTCTGAGGACCCCTTACGTTACGTGTGTAGGATCTGACTTGGTGTCTGAGGACCCCTTACGTTATGTGTGGATCTGACTGGGTCTGAGGACCCCTTACGTTACGTGTAGGATCTGACTTGTGTCTGAGGACCCCTTTCGTTACGTGTAGGATCTGACTGGTGTCTGAGGACCCCTTTCGTTACGTGTAGGATCTGACTTGTGTCTGAGGACCCCTTACGTTACGTGTAGGATCTGACTGGTGTCTGAGGACCCCTTACGTTACGTGTAGGATCTGACTTGTGTCTGAGGACCCCTTACGTTACGTGTAGGATCTGACTGGTGTCTGAGGACCCCTTACGTTACGTGTAGGATCTGACTGGTGTCTGAGGACCCCTTACGTTACGTGTAGGATCTGACTTGTGTCTGAGGACCCCATTCGTTACGTGTAGGATCTGACTTGTGTCTGAGGACCCCTTTCGTTACGTGTAGGATCTGACTTGTGTCTGAGGACCCCTTTCGTTACGTGTAGGATCTGACTTGTGTCTGAGGACCCCTTTAATAAATTAATACTGAAAAAAAAGACAGCAACACCAACAGAACACACGCAAGAGCATTAGAAAACAGCGACAAAAGTGTATTTAATTTGTTTTTTTTCCGATTTCCGTCACTGCAGATTTCATGTATCCGTTAAGAAAGAAATTAAAGATAAAAGAAAACAAAGAACTGATTAACGGGATGACGTCATTTAAATTTATCACATCTCTCTTTTGTCATCCAAAATTGCTTCTTTTTTTTTTTACCGTGGTGCATTAATACGAAACTTAATATGTAATGGGGGAATAACCAGAAATAGAAAACCCAATACTGTTCTTAGACTGGTTCAGGTTTATTAATAACAGTATCATTAGTAATTGCAAATATTCTTTTTAAATTCAGAAGAGTAAATAACGTTTTAATAAAGAAAACGGATAAGGAGAAAGTTGACTTTGACGAAGATGCATATAATTATGACGTAAAACATGCAAAACAATTTAAATAAGCAAAATATTACGATTAATTCTAGTGCGATAGAACACCATTTGTATATAACACAGCGATGTTTTACATGCATTCACAGCTAGCAGACAGGGTAAAGAATATAGTAGGTATTGCACAGTCATTTCATGTTAACACCAGCGCCATTTTTATCACGTGGGATAGAGAGGCAACATTTGCATGTATGATGCAAGATGCAACACGAATAATAAAAAATAACATTAATAATAATGATAATAAAAAATAACAAATCATTAATAATTTTGTGCAAATCGTTATTAATAATTTTGCTTGCAGTACGGAATTTTACCAAAATAAAAAATCATTTATCTGCATAATTAGGTGTTCAGAGGACTTGAGTGGGGTGACACAAAGATAAATTGATACAGTGCTATAATTTTTTCGCGCAAGACTAGCAATTGTTCCGCGATGTCAGAGAAATCCAGAAAAAAAAGACGTTCGATTCTTTGTCATTTCTAAAATCTGGCCTCAAAATAATGAAGACAAAAGATTATTGCAAATAATTTATATAATTTATAAATACCGTATTACTGACAACGAATATTTTATAATTCACATTTAATATCTGATTAATCAAATATTCTTTAAAAAATATTACGTAACACTGGTTTTAGGCGCCGCGGTAGTTCGGTGGTTAACCCTCTGGCTGTAGTGGAAGACTCGGAGTATGATTCGGTCCTTTAGTTCATCCTTACCAGCTGGCAGGTGGATTTTCTCCCAACACTTCGGTTTGCCCCCACATCTAAAATTGAAGGGTTCCAGTAAGGTACCTGCGTTCAAACACCTTGTTGCCAAAGGATTATGAGAGCTCTCACGTTGTTACCCTTCCTTAGTCTATTTTGGATCAGAAATGATAATCCAGGACTGTCGACTGTCGAATCAGTGATGGCATACGATGAAGAATATAGATTCTATTGAAAAGTAAAATCTTCGGTGAATAGCTTTTACTTGCTTTCTGCCTAAGCCACCAGCCGCATCATTTCGTAAGTGATTTTTAGACGAATGTCTACGTCATGGCGCGCGTGTTCCAGATGCTGCCTCTTTTCCAAAGTTGGTGAAATGCTGAGGTTATCTGAAATTGAGCTGAAGAACGCGATCGAGAAGTGAAAAGCTGGGGGAACCACCTGCCCCGAGGTCGCTGTTATCCAGAGCGTCCACAAGACGACCATCATCAAAATCGAAACTACAGAGACAGATCGAGATTAGGCCGACCGGATGTCATCTTTAGACCCAACAGTGTTTATACAAAGATTTATAAGCAGACTTGGGTGTAATAGCGCCATCCAAACAGGATTTGTCATCAGATGGATTGCACTGATATTAAGTAGTGATGTATCCTGTTTCTTGCAGTGCAAGGTCGAAGGTCAACAGTTCGCTTCGCGCCCTCATGTGGACGCCGCGACCGATTTGGTAGAAATGTTACGGAATGGCGATACGGTCACTGCACCCGTCTCGTGTGGGTAAATCTCACGGCAATCAAACACGTACCAAGAGAGGTCCCACAGCGCTACGTTTTTCCCTTCACGCTCAGATATTCAAACAAGGCAACATTCTGCTCTAACGCGCTGAGAATCTTTCTCGCCCATTCAGTATATCGTGCCACCGGGAGTACCATTTTCTTCTACCAGACCTGAACCTAATCAAGCATCTTTGGCATGCGCTGGTGATCACGCGATACCCCGTCAGGGTCTCAAACACGCGGGGCACATTTTGAAGCCTTAGAGGAAACAGGATACATTCCACAGAAAGTTCTTGATCGGCTGTCGTGGTACCTACGCTTGACGAAAAACTCATCATCACCTCATCTTTAATAACTCTCATAATTTTCCCAAACGACATCTTTGGGTGAAATCTATATTGAATATGAAAAATAATAAATGTCATATAAAGATGCTTTCTTGAGTTCCATGTCAGCCATTTAAAATTAAGTAAAGATGAATTTTCCTTCAACGTAGCTGCTGAAGCTGCCCTAGGTACCTCTGTATTTCTTTAGTCTCACAAATCTCAAAATGTTCGCTGTCATAATTTTAAAAGGGATATTATATCTACCGCGGGACTTTGATAAATTTGTCATCATTAAAGCAGTCCGCAGATTATGCAGCTACACGGTTCATGCTACTACTACAAGTATTATATATACATACTTTTTGGTCAGTAATAACTTTAATAAAATATTTATTTATATCTGCACTTTAAGAATCGGCCCCTTCTGAAAAACGTCTCTCAAAACCAGGCGTTAGTTTGCAAGTAAGAAATATAACAGATGCCCTGACTCAATGGTAGAACATTTATATCTACCGCAATGCTTTTCCTAGTCAGCTTTTACTTATAGAAATTAATATTTACAACTATATGAAATAATTAGTGGATTTATGGTAAATAAACAGATATTGATTTTGAGCAGTATTAAATGATCTAAAGATAAACACGGTAATATTAGTTAATACTGGTGTGTTAACGAAGTCGTTTGAAAAACTGGCTCTACAACTGTTTTGAAGACAAGCAATCGAGATGTATCCATACAGATGAATGATGCACCTTAAAGACAAATAAATAAGCGAAGGCATTTTTTTTGGTAAAATTCACGCTGAAAATTGTAAAAGACTAATAAGAATTTATCATTTCTTAGTGATTTTCCTAATCGTCAGACGAACAATCAAATGTTACTGCACTTTATTTTACAATAGGAAAAGAAGACGAGGAGGAAACTTTAGAGGCCAAAACAATGCAATTTTCATTAGAATTTTTCGAAATATTTGTGAAGGCAACAAATTAATGACTGCTACACACCGTGGCTGTTTAGACAATCAGAGCAAAAGCTAAGTTCGCCAAATCGCATTCGCATCGTGTCTCGTTTTGAAAAGGCATCTTTAAGCTTCACTGAAAATACGATTTAATAAACTGGACGGGTCACTGATTTTCAACCTTAGTAACCTAGATTAAAAGCTGAATACGAGTAGGGGAGGTGTTTCTTTTTCAGCACGAAGATTTCTGTATGACTGGGTGACAGGTCTGGTTTATAAACTCGGCAAAGTCTGTTCGTCGCGAAAAGGATTCCAGCCCCTTTCGCTAACTTCCACGTGTTTATCAAACATTTGATAATACAGGCAATGTATGGTCGATTTCCCACAGAAGCCTCTCCCTACCGATTCAGTGAGTAGGTAGAAAATGCCAAATTAGCATAAAATGTCTGCGGACCATAAAAGGCAGCTTATTTATAAGTAAATACTTCCAAAAATGGTTTTAAATGGCAGTCATAAAAATGGCGTCTACTTTCAATTGGTCGCCTGCAGATTACCACAGTAAGATATATTTTTTTCTGACACACATAGCCGGAGACTATCGTTATTAATTCGTTGAACATTACCTTTTTAAAAGTTATAAAAGACATTGGATGCGAAAACGCCAATACAGTTTAATAAATGAAGTCACACGTAAAAATTTCCAGGGAAATAACCTGTTCAGCTGTCTTCTGACGCTATACTATCGCGCGGACGAGACTACATCCCAGCGAGCCCCTTTCCATGCTTTAACCACAAGATGAAGATAGAATCGGGCTCCCTAGCCAAGCCTGCAGCTGGGATTCGGTCCGTAAAGAATATGGTCATTGTTTTTTTTTATGTCCAGCAGGTGGCGTTTTTTTCTCAACCTTATGTACCGGCTCGTTCGGCGTATATTTCTCCGGTTGCTCTGAGTTCTGTTGGCAACTGGTCAGAAAAGTTCTCGTAGCTTCCTTCTCCCCCGATGCTTGGCTAACAGAAATGTGAAGTTTACAAACTGTAACTTTTGCTCATTCAAGGGAGGGGGGGAAATATTAAGGAAAAAAAAAATTTCGAATGTAAAACTTTTATTTCTTTCGCAAAAACTCCGGAACGCTGTCCGAAAGGACATCTTTAACGATTGTCATGAAAGACTAAAAGAATATTTTTACACGATATTTGCATGACATTAAAGGCGAAAGTTACCAAGTGCCAATGCAAATATCAAGTAAAGATGGATTTTACAGCAGTCGTTAAAGTTGATATATGTAAATATATGTACATATATATATATAATTTTTAAAGTAAAATAATTTTTCGTAAAGGTGCAAGTCATTATTCTATCTTAATTACGTAATCACGAAGATTTTGGGATGAATCTAAAGCAAAAAGCCAACGGCTAATTAAATTTAAAAAGTTAAAAAGGAAAACAATACTTCTCATTAAACTGGAAAAAATAATTTAACTTAAAACCTTCAAGGGTATTTCATTTTTTATACTTCACCACTAAGAAATGACATAAATGTTCGCACAATTAAAAAAAAGGATGAAGATAAAGAGTGATTTAAACGTCACCACCTACCAATTTTATTTGCTTCCGATTCATTGCGATCTGGTGCAAACATCAAAAGAGTAAAAACCGAAGTAAGGCAATGGCGAGAAAAACAGACGACGTTCTGTTCACAACCAAAAAGGGGGGCTCTCCGTGCGATGGGAATGTGTCGTCGTCTCAGGTTTTGATAATCTCTTCGTTTGTAGACTTTTTTTTTAAAAAAAAAGCTTCCAGCCTTCTTGTGCAAACTATCATTCGTTGTAAAAAATAGTTTAAATATTTTTTGGCTGGCGCTGAATTACGCTATTCCAATTCATCTACCATTAATACAACATTCACACTTTTTATGACTTGAAACTCTTATTAAATAAGCGCAATTTTTTTCAAGAAATGCCGGAATAAAGTTACTTTTTTTTTTTAAAAAAAACTGTCTGCAAAAACATGAGCCACAGAATGTGGCTGCTTTTATCAGAATTTTCAAACTGCTACTTTCAGCACAAAAATCTAGAGCAAATTTTCTAAACCCCCCTTTTTGTTGTTGTTTTGTTTGAAGTGTAGTGTTCTGTCTTGTATAAACTATCACGGCCTTCTGCCTCTTCTAGCTTCGTCTTCTTATACGAGTTCTTTGGTTTCTTTTTCTGTCTGGTTCCTTATATAAGCTAACGAGCCCTTTGTCTCGTGTAAGTTGCATTTCTTTCGACTCCTCGGCTTTAATGTAAATAATAGCTGCTCCCCCAAAGCTGTATCCTTGGTGCGTTTAGATCATGGACTCACGAAACGACAAATTTATGCCTTTCCATGGGTTTGTTCAGCCTTAAAGAATTTCAAACTATCAGACGGTTAAAATGCGTAAATATCTTCTCCATTTAAAATAAAAAAAATTTTTTTCTCTAAAATAAGATTACGTCGAAGTTAAGTATAAATCTTTTCCACCCCGGGAGGATTCTTTGACATCTGAACACCTGCGGTGCTGCTGAAAAGCAATAACACCTTCATTCTTGACGTAGGAGTTACTACTGGCAATAGCTAGCTGTAATCGTCTAAAATCCTGCAACCGGCTCAAACCGAGATTGCTTTCTGTCTCTAGCGCTCTCCACACCATTAACAGCAGTTCCATTCCGGTCTATATCAGCTTCTTTTCTCTGTAAAAAAAGCTAAACAGAGGTCCTCTTTTAAGTCCAAATACTTCGCAAATATAGGATATACGTCTCAAACTTCTCACCAGACTAGTAGGTATAAGTGATAACAGCTTTTACAAGGTATTTAAGTGATGGTATGGTGGCGGTAAAGTTGTATATTTGTTGATATTGACAGCGTAACACGAGTTGAATGAAATTCCATGACGAAGAGGGCCAAAGGTAAATGAACCTGCTCGCCGCCAAGACCAGGCACAACTTTTGTACTTATAAAGCAGGAATGATTTTTGTCTGTGAAACTATTGCTGTCTCATCATCAACTACCAGATTCCCCCTTACGACTGGAAGACGGGATGGACAACTAAATTAGTTTTTCTTAAAGTACTTTAATATATATGTTTAAATACGTTAGAATGGGATTTTTTTGTGCTGATTTACGAAAAAGAAAACTTTTTTTTGTTGAATTTCATTCATCGTTCGTTGCGCTGAAATGATTTTTTACTTCATCCTCAATGATTCCTATAAAATACTATTTCACATTTACTGTCACGAAAGTTCCTCCTAAAGACAGTCCAGATTATTTACGCCAGTCACTAAAGAGGAAGTTCTGTCTGGTTGGTGACTGTTTGCTTTAGTCCATTGTTGCCACTTTATCGAGGCGTCTTTGGTGTATACGGTCTTGACCTACCTGTCGTTTCCATCAGTAGTCAGAACTCAAAACTAGCTAAAAGATTTTTATAGTTAATAAATTTAAAGTTCTATAGTAAACAAATAAAGAATAAATTTACAGCTAAGTAAAAGATTTGACATAGTTGCATATTTATGACCTTAACTATGCATTTCAACATCATTTAAACACGGGTGGAGAATTCAAATACGGCCACATTCCCATTGCACAAGTACTTCCCATTTTGTTGATCCTAAATGAATAATTATAACGTAAACAGATAGTGTTTTTCAAAATTTTTGTAACGTAATAAATGCATCAGATTTCATAATTAACACATCTCATGTATTATAAATCAACTGGCGCCAAAAACGTCATATTTTCAGTTTTTATAAATTCCAAGTCCTGATTAATTTGGTTATTCACTAGAAGGCGCTAGAAGTCTCAGAAATCAAGACTCCATCTCATGAATATCTAGAAGGAGACACACCACTCCATTAACGATCAGTCACTCCATGATGTTTAAAATCTATAGGTCAACCGAGTTGCAGTAGTTTTATTTAATAAATGCCCAAAATATTTCTGAAGATTTCAGAAAAATTAAAATAACGAAGCAAAGCAAAAATGACTGTGTGTAAAACTCCTGAACGTTAATCAAGAGTTGTGTCCCGTTTTGGCATTTATACAAATACACAGTATACCAACGTTGTTTCCATATAAATGAACATACTTTTCGAAGGTCAAGAGTACTAAAAGGTTTTGGTTCTGGGATTATATAGAACGAGTTATTTGCGTCTGTATCGTGAGTACAAAGCACACGGGATTTACTCAGTCAGACCGGCTACAACCAGATGCAGTTCTTACAGAAGTTTTGGTTCGTGCCGACTGCACCAAAGTAAAACATCGTTAGATTACGTCATTATGTCTGGAAAGGCAAAGCCGGATGAAGAGTAAAGCCAGGATCAGGTGAATAATGGAACGAGTCTTCAGCCTCGGTTTTAAATCCGACCTATACGAAACCGTTCAATCATTACATCGCATTGTTGTCGAGCATTTCAAGGGCTTTTCAATTATTAACGCATTTCCGGTGCCGACATAGACGACCATTCCTGCGGACACAACTAATTGACAGTCTGCACCAGACAAATTGGAAAGATAACGGTTGATGAATTTTTAATGCGGCGGAATAGTTGTAAAGAAACCATTATTGCGGTTTGCCAGTGCGGTATTTTAGTAGATAGTAGACAGCTTCGATATGCGAACATCGGTACTAGGTTCTTGGGGGGAATAAATGCCGCTATAATTAAAGCCGGTGGGGAGATTTGACCAATCACGGAAGACTTCAGTAATCGAATTACTTTAGAAAGTTTCTCGGAAAACCGAGATTGCGTAGGTCTTATTATTGTCTTCCAAAATCTGGGTTTTATATAATGCTGAGTGGGAAAAAAAAACGGAAAATGAGAGCAATTTTAAGCCTCGAAAAAATACTAATAAACTCTGTTGAAACTGCCTGTTTTTATACAGATGGCAGCGCTCAAGAATCGGCCTGATGACATTTCGAACACTTGCCATAGAAGCCCACTTAAAGGAACTGACAACGGCTCGTGCTGAAAATTAGCTTAATGGCAGCTCCAAAGTCCTTTATTTAATCTCTGTTCAAAACTAATCTGATGACAACTCAAAACCATTTAACGAACCACCTAAAAGTGTTGATGGCAGGTTGGACACTCTAGGAAAGCTTGCTCAAAATCAAGCTGATGATAACCAGCCAGCCTAAGGAGGTTACCTGGAAAGTCTCAGATAATTTCGCCTCTAAAAGATGCTGAATAATCGCATTATTTAATCCCGCTAAATCGACCCGCTACTTCGTCGCAATAATCGACACCACGCTAATGGTAACTAATGCATGTCGACTCGTTTAACACCGGGCAGTTATAACAGAGCAATTGCGAATAGAAATGACTCGACGTTGGGTCCACTATTTTGTGTAACATTCAGGATGAGTTTCAGTTTGTTTCCATAAAGGTAACAAAACGAAAAAAGACTAAAAATAAGTAAGATTCAACCTTCCTTATCTCAGCTTCAAAACCGTATACAGAGGTGGAAAAAACGTTTAAGGTCAATGGCAGAGCGAGGATAAATTGGCATGTACTATATGTAAAAATAAACATTCCAGAATGGGCTTTACACTGATATAAAATCAATTTCGTACTCTTTCCATTGACACATATACAGAAACATGATCAATATTTACTATACTCGCCTTATATTACGATGGAATTTCATGACGACTTAAGCTGGCGACAGTGCCCCCTTACCGATCAACGAACGATAGCTGATTTAATGTTCGTGTTTTTATTTTAATTACATGCAAAATTACAGTGCATCCATCCGTGTCTTCTAAAACTGAAAATTTCAGCAAATAAAAATTCAAATGCGTCCACACATTGAAATGTATTTAAACTTGTAAGACTTCGATGTCATCTTTATATGAACGTTAGTTTCATCAAAGGTTCGCTTGGTGGCGACTGAAATCTTTAATTCGTTGTTTTTAAATAAGCTGATAGAAAACAACTCGAAAACGGGATATGTTTATTACGTCACATGACATGTTGATTGATAGTTAAAGACTCACAGTTTCTCGTCGAGACTTATACATAGAAAACATATTTTTAGTACTATCGGACGGGTATAGAAGATACATACATATAAACCAATCTGCCGAAAGCGTCACCAATTCTTGAATTATTCTAGACCAACCTCCAAGAAAGCAAGTTGCCATGAATAGAAAACAATTAAAAGATGAACTTAGCAAGATTTAATTTCTGTGAGGTCGAAGAGGCGGAAAATAGCTAGAAAAGGGTCACATTTTGAGTGAGCTTAAAATTCGGCCACCCGATCACAGGAATTATTGATATTTCCTCCGTTCATCCTTTCCCCTTCTTTTGGGAGGCAGTCACGCGGTCCTCCTTCAGATCTGTATTTTCCCCTGTAATTCTAAGAACGGTGTCTGTCTTCAGCTGCTCCTACAAGCGGATTTTGGTTACCTGACCTTGTTCCTACTGCTTCGCGTGCTTTTCTGTCGCTACTCTCGCTGATGCTATAGTCACCGTTAACATGGGGGGAGGGTTAACACAACAAGGCGATGTCACGTTGAAATATTTGCAGCGCGATCTGGCGACCAGATGAACTCAAGTACCGATAACGCGTGAGCGTCGCTTATCTATTTTCCCCAATTTCAAAGGAAACAGCGCAGGTGCCCGATCACTCATCTGTAAACCGCCGTTTGCTTGGGCTGGCGCGTCGCTCGAGCGTAAAACAAATATTGATCAAGTTCACCAGGTAGACTGTAATCTTCAAACAATAAGTGCATATGGAAACATCGTTCTATCTAACGTAACTTTCGAAAAATATTTTTTTAAAAATCATTCCTGGATATTTGTGCAGGATAAGAATTCCAAATTTTCACTCGATATTTAATTTTTTAAAGTGTCTTCCCAACCTTAATTACGTACCTACTATCTGTGTGTCGATTTCCGGGTTCTTGTGAATTTCTTCCTCCGTGGGAAACATGTTGTGCGGTTCGCAGTATTCCCCTGAAAAGAGAAGGCGGTAAATGTTAGCGGAATAGCTGTCGCCGCGACGGGGCCGTCCAAACGAAGAGAAGAAAACTCTGCGCCAAAGCCTGGCGGTCGGGTGACCTCCCTTCGAGATAATGCGCGAACCGCGGAAAATAAAACAGACAAAGCAAATATTGTTGTTTTTTGTTTTTTATAACAGAAAAGAAACTGCTTTCAGAACTAAGGCCGAACTATTCTGATCTTCAGGGAGAAAGCTAAGCTAACGTTAGCTCGATGAAAAGCGGGTTTATTTTCATTTATTAGAAAACAGCCCTTTATCGGGATAATTTTTGCATCCTAAAATGGCCTGGTAGACATTTGTTCTGATCGTATAAGGATTTTCCTCGAACATCTTAACCGAGCGGAAGCTGAAATAACCGGACAAAAGGACATTTTTATTTCATGTTTAATTCCTCTTTACATCATATTAAGCATGATGACGATTCTTAAACTTCTATTTTCGTGCCAGTTATCAGATTTAAAATAAGTAAAGGTGACTTGGATTCAGAAGCTTGTTACTCCTTTGTTTGGTATCGAATCAACTGTATGATGGAAGGGGCTTTTAACTGCTAGAGTTGAGAGACCATCCCTGTTCGAATCCACATCAAGAGCGACTCAGTAGTTTGGTACACCCTTGATACGGCTTCTTCTCGATCTTATTTACCAACCAATCGCACGATTTTTTTTCCACATCTGAAAATGAAGAGTTCTGAGATGGATCTGTAACCAGGAAGTGTGCGATCTTTCTTTACTTACAGCGGTGTGCGAAAGTCTTGCATAACAATGACTATACCTAGAAAATGGGTTCTTATTTTGTAGAAATTAGTAACTATTGTATGTTTTCTGTTTTAATTCAAAGGTATCGGTGTCTTTAAACTATTTATAACACTAAGATCCATTTTGTAATTGCCCAGTCAAAATTTAAATATTAATAAAATAATTTGCATGAAATCTGCGTGTGCAAAAGTGTTGCATAAACTACAAAAAATTAGAATATATATTTGTGCTAAAATAGTTTAGGATAGTAGAATATAAAATATGAAATATTCATATTTTAGTGATAGTATTTTGAATTGATTGAATCAATTTTGTGTTACAGAAATTTCATTTTTGTCATTTCTGATATAGACTTGGAGATAGGATATCTGCATTGTCCATTCTATTTCGATTCATTGTTGTTCAGTGGGATGCCGAGAGCCCGTATTTGACCCCGAACAGCCGGCCACAATCGTTCGCATGAAAGAAGATGGTGAACTGAGTGGGTCATTGCGGACCGTATCGGTTGCAATCAATCGACGATATCTCGCACCCTGAAACATCAGAAAGCCGATGGGAGCCTAATTTCTAAACGCAGAAGCCGGTAGAACGCGGAAAACGACGGCTCGACAGGATCGTCTGATCGCCCGCATGTCGAGCTCAGACCGATTCCGCACTTCCACCGACATCCAGACCGCCTTGTCACGGTACCACGGGATCCAGTTGGCCTCGTGCTCCATCAGACGGCGTTTGATCCACATGGGACTGTTCGGGCGATCGGCACAGAAGAAGCCGTTCATCAGTCCGGACAATCGTCGAAAGCGACTGCAGTGGGCTCGCGACCATCTCCACTGGACCGTGGCCCAGTGGTCCCGAGTGTTGTTTTCCGACGAAAGCAAATTCGTGACGGTCCACTCGGTGGATCGAGTGTACGTTCGGCGATCGGTGTCCGAGAAATACCATCCTAGTTGCACTCGACTGACTCTGCAGGCAGGGGGAGATTCGGCCATGGTTTGGGGCTGTTTTCAAGCGTCCGGTGTCGGTCCGTTGCATCACGTGGAGGGTCGAATGAATGCTCATGACTATGCTAAGATCGTCTCGGACATTGTCGAAGCGTATATGTGTGACCACATGCCCCTGACGGCCATCTATCAGCAGGACAACGCCCCCATCCACACAGCTAGGAGTGTCAAGGCCTTGATGGCAGAGTTGCGAATCCCCCTCCTCGACTGGCCGGCTCAAATCCCGGATCTCAATCCCATTTTAACTACGCAATATGGAAAAAAATTGGAGTTTCTGAAAGATGTAGTGGTGAATCTTTATCCCCTATAGATTCATCGTTGATACAACATTTAATTCTTAAGTGCTTGGACGACAAAGAAACTGCTGCGGACTTCTTGAAAATGTGGTTTTGATAGCTGCGGTAGTCTCTTGACTGTTGTCTGGTCCATCTACCAGAAGAATTTTGTATCATTAACTGAACCTGCTTCATCCAACCCCTAATGGAATTGTCCAGTGTCGGCGGATCCTTGTAACGTGCCCTAACTTTTAATTTAACTGCAAGGACCGAACTTCAATTTCAGCAATCCACGGGATCTAATTAACCCCTCTATTTTCACTGTTTTCTATTGGATGCCAATACCACGTATAAATTCCCTTTTAATTTATGGGATTCATTAAAATAATAGATATAACAAAGAGATAATTTTGCTCTTAAAATTTAATTCAATAAATGGGCAATAAGATTTTGCATACAGGTTTCAGTCACTTATCAGTCAATCGCTAGGTGGCGGGTGGCGCAATCAACAACAGTTTAACAATCTACGTGGCTTCGTGAGTTCAACATAAGAAAAAAAACCCTTTACTGCTAGTGGCTTTCCCTTCTCTGTCTGTGTACCGACAAATCGGTTTAGCAGAAGATGTCTGAGCCACACATCTCTCGGCTATTTTTCTTCATAAAATCTCTCTCTCGCTCTCTCTACTACATCTCTCTCTCTCTACATCTCTCTCGCTCTCTCTCGCTCTCTCATATCTCTCTCTCTCATCTCTCTCATCTCTCTCTCCTCTCTCCTCTCTATCTCTCATCTCTCTCTCTCTCTCTCTCTCTCTCTCTCTCTCTCTCTCTCTCTCTCTCTCACCATCTCCCTCTCTCTCTACTTTAACAACCTTAACAATATCTTGTATATTTAAATCAGTTCTCCACACATTAGTGTTTTGTGCAGAAATAAAGTATTTACAACGCTGTTTCCTTAAAACAGTGCACTCTTCTCCCTTTCCGTGCCGTTACGTGTTACAAGAATGGATTCTGGACAAGAAAATAACAAAAGGAAATTCCGGAAATTTCTGCCCATTCCGGGCGATACCGTAGACAGCTTGCATTTCGGCGAGCGAGAAAACCCGTAATTAAGGGCATAACCATTTTCTCTTCTGCTGACACGCAGGAGGTGGAGGCTGGGGAGAATAAATACTTCACTCACTGTCCACATAACCCCCGGTCGATCTTGTTTGTTATAGATACTATGCGATTCGGTCGGTCCGCCGAAAGGGGGCGGCAGCTGAGACCGACTCGCTTGTAAACAGAACAACGCCATTTGTTAGTCAGATGTCAGTGAGCTTATTAGAACTAATGAGCCGCGTGGACGTGAGACGAGGGATCTCCATCGGAGTTTCAGCTGCCGAAGTAGTTAGTGGGTTTGATTGGCTTCAAGACTGTTGCGGACGAAAAAATCTAAATAAAAAGTTGTTTCTCTCCTACAACGGTGAAGAGAACTTTCCCATAATGCAACACAGCGAAAGCTGCCTTCTGGCCCGAGAGGTAGAAGAAAGCTAGGATACTCCACGGATCTTACAACCAAGTTTGAATCTTGAAACTGGTCGAAAAGTGAAGTAGCCAGTTCCTTAGTGGCTGCAAAGTATCAACTTTTACCTAAATAAAATCTTTTTTCCACGAATTTCTGAAGAACGTCTCCGTTTGCATACGGCCATTTTTTGCCATAACTCCGAGGATGGCGACACCACGTTTGCCGAGGCACAGGATGGAGGACCTTTCCGTACGATGTAATCTCAGAATTGCCAATCTTCATTATTCAGATGCATTCACTTTGGTGGAAGGGACTCTGTATCTGATCAGGCAAACATTACATGGCATCCTCTCGGAGATGCTGTTCTTGCTGTTACCGACTCCAGGCAGAGACGCAGCACATTTATTAGAATCATCAGCTTGGATTCTTAGTAATTAAATTTCTCGGAAACTTTAGCGCGGAGAAATTATTTCCAGTTATCACCGGAATGGTTCCGCGAGACTTACGATTCAGGGTACAGAAAAGTATCACTTTGATTTTTAAATTCCGATTAACATTTCTGCTTCATTTAATCCACCATTTCTGACAGGTATTTCTGGAAAGTATGAAACATTATGTCTGTTTTAAAAATAGGCGGTGATAAAATTGATTCCCCCACTTCAGGCCGCTTAGCTTCTTTTCGGCGCATCAGAACCTCTTTAAAAAGCTATTTCGCTAAATCCTCTAATTAGAAATAAACGTGTAATAAATTCTTATCAGGCGCTTGACACTAAGCCAGCTCTAGGAAGCTCTTAAGACTTTCTCGGTGTTGCACAGTACGAGAAAATATTCAACTGAGAATGAAACACCGTGAAATAGAGAAGAAATAATTAAGCTCTGGCTGACTTTGTATTCAGCTTACGTCAGAGATGTGAAGCTGAAAAGAAACAAGCGAACAAAAAGGGGGTTTATAAAGGAAAGGCTACCAATTGACTCGGGTATGAAAGCGGAAAGAAAATGTTTGTATTTTGTTATAAGAGAAAAATGGTTTGTTGTTTTGGTTTTATTTTCTTGTTCCATGGTAAATTGTATGGATGACCTGACGGAGGTCACTGCAAACAAACAGAATCTTCAGTTTGTCTGAAAATCGGCCGCGTAAATTCTAAATTGCATTGGCTCTGGGCACCTGCTGGAAATAAAACAGGGGGACTCCAGGCGATAGAGAGGTGAACCAACCGCTGCTCTTTCTTCTTTCTGTAAGTAGAACCGACTGTTTCAAATCGAGTATGAATGGTAAGATAAAGATGGTGTCTCTTGAAGAGAGATTGCCTACTATCAGAACATGACATACTGGAAATAACTTGGAAAGTTTCGTCAATTAGAACGTTAATGAACTCACCGAAAGTCACAAGACTGCTGCTCCACTAGGAATCCGGTTGCACTAGTAAACCGAATTCTTTGCCAATACTATTAAGAGTAGGCAAGGTTTTGAAAACGTTAGGTGAGCCATAGATCTTGGATGCTGATCTGATCTTCCTTTGTTTTCGGTTGTCGTTTTTTTTTTACAATTTCTAGTGATTTTGGTACATCTCTTTCGAGCAAGTGTCAGATCTTGGTTTACGTCCTTTTGTTTAGGACAATGGCGGAACTTCCTTTAGTATCAGATTTCAATCAGTTAACAGCTGCGTGCTGGATAAGCTAAAGGGAGGTAATCTTCATTTGTGGAGAACATCATTTGTCTTGCGTTTAGTTTTCATGGTAGTGGGAAGTTTTACGACAGCGAAACCAACCTCAATAACAGAAAAAATATTTAAAATCGGTAAAAGTTTCGGATTTACGGCCAATTTCAGTTATATGAACAAGCACAGGATAAGGTAAGCCTCAGTCTGCAGACGGTCATGCCACCAACAGGGGGATCAGGGAACTAAAAAGGGGCATATAGTAGCAAGATATGAGACGTTGGTACAGCCCCGTCGGATATCTCCAAGACGCTGGATATTCCACCGCCGACCGGCAGTAGGTAGTTTTACAGTTAGAAAGAATGCGGACGCCCACAGAAACTTCGTGCTGTGAGAAGAAACGCGAAAGCCAAACTTTAATAAACGGTTGCAGATGTGGTGGCGCTACCTATACAGGGTTAGTGGCGAGACCCAAACTCATCGTCAACCCACGCTAATAGAATCTTCGACTGCAATGGGCAACGCGGGGCTACCACCACCCCTACATTCTGGATCGCTTGCCATTTTTTTTTTCCAGGTAAGTCAAGATTCTTACCGTTCTTCGATACTGGTCAGGTATGGATGTAGTTCTGTCCAACACGAGAACGTGTTTAGTAAAGCGGGTGGAAACTACGACATAGTATTGCAGGTGCCAAGGAGAGCAGTTCCGATTTGGACCACTGCCGGGTGGTCTGTGAGAGAACTGGAACTTTTACTCAGTGCATCAGCATTCCCCGAGGAGATCTTCTGCCTGTCCGTACCATCTGTTTTAAAAAGGCAGTACTTTTATAGAAGATGGTGCTCTGGTTCATACTGTCTGCGAGAAAGAGCGAATCAAGGCGTCGCATCTAAGCCACGATCTGGCCAATCACCGGTATGACCCCTATTGAGCCCGCGTGTGTTTTCTACTTTCCTGGACTCCATATTACAGACTAAATGTCAGGCATATGCTGCAGGCGCAGAGATCTCCTGTACTTTATATTCTTTACTCTAGTTCGTTCTAGGCCATTCTTTCCTTCTTATCCCAGAACAAATTTTCTTTCATTCAATAGTTTCAGTTAATCACATATTGTATGCAATTTTCACACGGATTATCACAATTTTACTAACATTTTCCGTCAGTGTATTTGTTGTTCTACGAATAATTAAAATACTTATCCAACTTTGTGTACATTAATTATATCTGTTCTGAAAACTTTAAGAATATTACCAATTCCGTAAATACAGCTCGCTTGCCAAGAATCTGGAACCGCAGCCAAACATTGTTTTATTAATTTTTGTTAGTTCATTTGAAAGATACGGATATTACAGTCAGTTAACCAACCAGGATTTCATCTTCGTTACGTGCTTATTATCATATGAATAATTGTTTGAGGGCTAAGGGATGTATGCTTATTAAATGTCGATAACAATAGTAATTTAAATTTCTTTCAGATGTTTCGCCTGTTCATGAATTGACCACGCAGAAGGAAGCTCAACCAGATGCGAGCTGATACAACACGCGAGGTTAATCCTTAACTAGAAGCCCAGACAATTCGAATTAGCGGACCAAATAAATATTGTTTCTATTTGCTTTTGTTGAGTATTAAAATCTATAAAAGAAGTCCAACGGCATTAACTCTAATTTTGCTTTATTTTTTTAAAACCCTGATTAGATCGTTAAAAAATACGTTTCTAATGTCAGTTTGTTGTTGTTGTTTGTTCTTTTTTTAAAAAAATAATACCATTGAGAGACAAAGGAAATCTCAGTCTTTTCTCAAAACAAAACGAAAGTACAAAACCGATTGACCTTTCTCCAGATGGAGAATGGATGGATGTCTTAGCCGGACCTCGATATGATAATTAAATACAGTCGACCCCCGCGTAATCGCGGTTCACCATTCGCGGAATTCTCCTTAGAACCTAACTAATAATTGTTCGTGGAAACCTCCGCATATTCGCGGAATCGCAGATATCTTCCGCGATTTTTTATGGCTTTTTTCGTGGCAAAATATTTTTTTCACGCTTTTTAACGCTAAGTTATTAATAACAATATAATTTACTAATTTTGTAATATAAATACTAACGTAAATTCAGCAAAATATCAATATAAAATATACGCTATTGGCTGGAGGTTTGAAAGTAGCCAATCCGAGAGCGTTATTCATTTCTCCTTGCTGCTGATTGGCTGCTGCCCGCGAGGCGCTGTCTCAGGCAGATGCAGCCCAGCATCATCCCAGTTTACCGCGTGTAGCTATCTCGAGTGTTTCGCTGAGTGTTGTGTTTTTTATTAAATTATTATTATATATTTACTTATATTTTTTAAATTATATTTTGACGTTTATAGGCATTTTATGGACCACGTCCAATATTCGCGGGTTTTCGCTATTCGCGGGTGATCAAGGGACGTAACCCCCGCGAATACCGGGGGACAACCGTGTATATATATTGATTTTGATTTTTAAAATACAAACGTGAATAATATAAAAAGAGAAAAAAAAGTTAAATTAAAATAGTTTTCTCGCATCGAGAATGAAACAAGTGAACAATAAAACGGAAACAATAGAATCTTTACATTTTCTTGGTAACAGTTAAGAACCCAGGGCAGGGATGGACTTCCACGTAGTCGTCGTACAGAAAATTGAATTATTTTTCCCGTAACACAATTTTTTTTTCTTTTGAAAAAAATGAACATGTTATGTACACTGATGTCTACGAGGGAGACAACTCTGTTGGGGGAAATGTAGTTCCGCCGTTGACTGCTAGGAAGCGTTGCCGACCCCAAGCTGCGAGAAGCCAAGCACTTTAGACTTTGGTGCAGAAAACCTCAGTAGAATTCTTTCGAGCAATTTTGTCTAGACAAAATTAAACAAATCCTCCGGGAATCAAACCAAACCAAAGACGTCTACGGCTCAATTAGTGCCAGCAAATCGGAATACGGAAGAGGCATTCAACTATAAATAAACAGATATTTTAAATAAAATTTTAAAAATTACTAATAATAAATCTGACTTATTTTATAACTAATGTTTGCGTGTATATATATGGAAATATACAATACTGATTTAAAACACCTAGTGGCGATAGCATGTACAGATCTCCTCTAAAGGAAACCACAAACGTCGTGCGCTTCATAGTTATGCATATCTACTCTCACTTCAAAAGAGTTCGAAACCTCAAAATGGCACGTTTTCGAAATATCGACAACGAAATACTTCATCGATTATATCTTTTGTCGTTAGTAATCTTTACACTAAAAACGAATTATGAATAATAATAATAATAATTACCATAAATATATATATAATTATAATTTATCTTAAAGTCTTGCAAGAAAGTGAAAGTGTAAATATCGGATTCCTTTTTTCAAACCGCTGCCCGGTCAGTCAAGAGAGCCGAGCATCAGTATCTGGTGAAGGTAAACGAGAGACAAAGAATAATTTTCAAATTTTCTTTGATTCATCTTCCAAACTACAGATTTAAGCGGTTTGTTGTCTTATCGCAGGTAATGGGATTTTTAAAAGAATCTTTTTAGACTCAACTTTACATTCAGTATATGCAGACGTCAACTCTTCACAAGAGTTCACGGCGAATAACATAAAGGCTGTTCTCCGATTTGGCGATGAAGAGACTACCATCCATGGAACAATGCCAGCAGGAACCATCCATTATCAAAGACTGGAAATTCGTTGATAGTTTGATGCAATTCTTGGCACAAAGATAAATTTATACCTGGAGAGCGAGGTTCCTATTTGTAATCAATGTCCATAAAATGATGGATGGATACTTACGCCAGATGTAATTTATTGATCTATTTATTAAGACGGTAAAGAGAAAGTATTTTTAAAATTCAAAATATGTAGACTGATTTCCGAAGAAAAGGGAACAAAGGGAAGTTTTTCTACAGACCACATCAGATCTTCTACTTAATGCCTTTAATCAAAGAATCGGTTAGTAGACAGGTTCTTTGCATCTCCGCGTTCTCTTCCAATGTTGTGCTCGAAGTTTAAACACGTTGATATAAGTAGTGAAGACATCATACGGTTCCTATACCTTCTCCTCTAACTAAGTGTACAGGAATCTAACACATTCTCCTTCTAGCTATTTATGTAATTTAGTCACATTCACTTTACTCGCAAGTTATATCAACCTTACAAAGAGTGAGCTGGTCTTTAGGTGTTTTTTAACTTTCTAGTTTTGTGTGCTATGCGTAGCTTGCATAGGCATCCCTGCTTAATACTGCTGATACGCATCTATGAATTTTCACGAATTTCATGCAGGTAACAATAAATGAACCTGGCAGAAGCTGCGTAAGTCCACTGTATTATTAGATAATTAAGTCGAAACCGACAATCGGGTAGACGCAAGTCGTAGCGTTCCCGCTCACCACGGTGGCTGGCCCAGTTCAGTCGGCCTCACTTTTAATGTCGAATCATTGACGCGGTTTCTCTCCTATCTTTTGTACAGTCCCATTCTCCTGTGTCGTTTCCTCCAGATAATCCACCCCCGATCCCGAACCCGTTATTTTACAAGATTTTCTACTGATGTCAACGGTATTATTGGTAAATTGGCCCACGGTCTAACGACTATCGCACCATTACACGCGCACTAGCCACGAGCATTAGTTCTCGAGAAAGATTGCCAGCCAAGCTAGGCTCACCCTTGCAAAGGTGGGGGAAGCAAAAGCAAAAAAAAAAAAAGAAACTCCAAGAACACAACCGCTCCTATAAACTACTGAATCCTGCAGCTTTCCAAATTGAGGACAAAAACAACAATGCAAACGAGACGCCCGATGCAAGTGGATATTTATCAGGAAAACTGGTGCTGCCTTCTCCATTCCCCGGTGTCATCAGTCTCAATTCTCGAGACATTGATGAATATCGGACATTCCAGTAAGCCTAACTATGGGCGAAATGTCCCGGCAAATAGAGATTCTGTTGTGATGGTTTTCACCTCGCTGCCAAGACGTCTGATTAGCGCCGCGATGTGACGAAGTTCCCGTAAGAACCAATCCATTGCCCATAATCCTCGTTAATGGCGTCGATGTCTGGCTGACGATCGATACTCGTCACTTGTCGCTTCACCAGACGTGGACAAATTAGATTGCACCTCGTCTCCGCGCGCACTGACAGCGCCGATGACGTAAAGCAATCATTAAACTTAGAAACCGTTCACTTCTTCCAGGGGCGTGTAAGAAAAATACTAAGGCTCATTCAATCGCGACTCCAGTCTTGCTACTTGCTAAATCCTTTTAACAGATTCTGGCATAGAACTCTGACTAAGGGAAATGTCAACCCTTACTGACGATCCTAAACCTATCATTGCTGTTTTCAGTAACGCAGAATATGATGATGTGACCCGCCGCCAGCTTAAAGCGACTGTTAATTATTGAACACTGAGAAAAGCCAATCGTTCGCGAGACTTGCGTTAACATTTCCCTTTTCTTGCTCTACAATCTGTTCTGCACGAGATGATGGAAAAGGTGTATTCAATGAGCTGGTTTTGTAGAGAGCTCGTAAAATCGAGCAGAAGAGAAATCCGACTTGAAGATCGAAGATAAAATGTTCGATCGTATACAGAGAGCAATTTTAACACCTTAAAGCAGTGGTTTCCAATCATTATTCAGTGACGCCTTCTGAGCAAAATTTTTGTCGGGTTCCCCTACATCGCACTGAATATTTTCCTTTTACCTGTCTTTAATCAGCTATAAAGTACCAACAAGAAACTTTAAATTGTAAATTTTTTTAATTAAGTGAAAAAATTACTAAAATCGTTAACCAATAACTTATCTTTATTAGTTTCACGTGGGGACTGGCCTTTCAGCACAAAGTCTCTCGAATCGTGACGTCAATGACGAAATAGCAACTCTCAAGTCGTTTTTCTATGATAGACCGAGAGATCGGTATTTTGTATTCATGGAAGCTGCAGCAGAGAACCCTGCTTCACGCAAATATTACGTCACAAAAAATAGAAGAATTTCCGTAGCCCCGTCTGACAAGATGGGATACTCTCCTTTCTGACATGCAGCCAAGGCTTAGAAAGATTTTCTGGATCAACTGACTGTGGTAAAAAAAAAACAACATCAGTCGATAAGTCTCTGAGTTGTTTTTTATCTGTAGTTTTCAGTCCATAGAAAATGTTAGCAGCAAATGGATTTCTTATCTATTCAAGTTTTGAGATATCTACGTTCTTAAAATAAAATGAAAACTGCTCCTGTAAAGTGTTCAAATGTTCAATAAATATTTCATTGTTGGCTTCCATTTCACTACTGTGAAGAAATTCTTCTAATGTAGGGAACCTGTCAGAAACTATTTTATAGATTTCCTTTCCATAATTATAGTTTTCTCATGAATACATTCACTTTGAGGACCTTGCAATGATCTATTCAAATGGTTCAGTTTTCAAAAATATCTACCAAATATGAAAACTACTGATTAAAATATTCATCATAAACAAATATATATATTACCAATATTATTGTCATTAAAGAAGATGCTTATTTTAATTCTTAGTTCAAACTCTCGTAAGTTCTTTGACAGTAAGAGCCAGCACGATTCACAATAATACAGCAGAGTAGTGTGTTATTCCCCCGCAATATCTTCACACAACTCTGCAAATAGCCTTACTTTCAATGGATTATTTTTTTATGTAGTTGACAAATCTAACAACATCTTGAAGAACGGTCTTCAGCTTCTCATATTACTAGATGCAGGTACCCGCCTGTGAAGCATGCAGGTGAGGCCTTCTTTCTCATCGGTGCCTGAAGCCCTGCATGTCGTCGCGACCTTGACCTAACTTCATCATCAGTGCACAGCCCGATGCAGTTCTCACATTTTATGTCATTTGCCTAGAAATTTGTCAATAACATTGAACACTTCCAACGGTGTAGCTCTTCCCTCGATGGGTTTGAAAAACAACATCCTCTTTAATTTCATTTTATGCAACATATTGTACATGAGTAATCAAATTAGCATCTCTACCTACATCAGTTGCCTCATCTGCTTGCATCCCAAAATGTGAGGTTTGAAGTTCTTCAATCAGCTGATCGCGCCGGTCTTCACTTATCTCTGAAATTCTTCTTCTTTTGGCCACATCGAACACGGCGCCAGTGTTTGGCACTTGATTCCCCGAGTATTGTTAACCATATCATTAGCGGCAGGTAGCACCAAACTTTCTCTTATCGATTAAGGCTTCTTACATTGTTATTTTCAAGCCCTTCCTCTCACCATCGGCACGAGCCCCGCAGATTGGAAAAATAACGTGCCTTAAGGTGGAAAACAATAAGAATAACGACAACAATATGCTGTTTCCAGGAGAGTAAACCAGCAAGATAATGGTGGTGGCTGGATAATCTTCTGATTTACGGTAGACGTTAAAAGTAAAGCTATCGCGGAGCGGAAGATTGGCTCGCTCTATTTCATTTCTTCTGAATCAGTCTCATTCTACATTGCAGCGTGGAGCCCCCCACACCTGGGGGGGGGGCAGTAGCATCCAAGCCGTAAAAAATATAGATGATACTCTCTTCGGCAGGTGCTCTGACGCCGAGAAGGGCCGAATGCTTTTGGGTTCCATACTCATCAGCCGAAGATCATGGTATATGTGATTGATGTACACAGTAGGGGAAGTATTTACTGGTACACACACTTACCGCCCTCGGAAGCCGTATCAAACAGAGGGCGCCATTACTGGTTGCAGTGGCAGACTTAATAGCAACCGAGAAACAACGGAAAAAAGCGATATGTCCAAAAATACAACAACAACAACAACAACAAAGAAACAGCCGAGCGGATATATATATATATATATATATATATATATGCTGCGGTATGCGAAGACATCAAGAATAGCTACCGTTTTCCAGATCAATCACCCTACGGCGAAGTTCGATGCCTCAAAGTAGAGCCCGCTGCAAAAGGCTGGACTTCAAAGGGCCGCCAGTAACAGACGCGTCACGATCGAACATCGATGTCGCCAAGCGCTGGATATAATCGAGAGCGCAGTCGTACTTGGGGGGGAATCGATCGGTGCTGGAATGATTCTCACGAGGGTCAAAATGACAAACGATTTCGGTCCGTTTCTATTTGGTATCGGTGCAGCGTTTCACGAATATTCGCAAAACACCTGATGTAAGATAAAATAAGGTTATCAGGATAATCAGAAAAAACTATAATATATTCACCAAAGCAGCAAGTTCATTTGAGCATAGGAACCTGTGTTGTTAATGAAAGTATGAGTTGTAATGCTATGATGGTTTTCTTTAGTACAAAAAAAGAAAGAAAAACTACTTTCATTTTACATATTTATGTATTCCTTATGGCTTTCGAGTGACAAAATATGCAGCGGAAGACTGAAAGTCTTATAAATTTGTTGCTATATATATATATTAAATGTCCGTTCCTTGATGAAATATATGACGACGACGGATAGAAAGAAAACAAAGTCGGACGTCAACTATACCACTGGAGTACCTGTCAGAACTAATTCCTAGTAAAGAAATCCATTGCAACCGGAGGGAAAACGCCGAACGACGGAAAAGCCCATGAATTGAAGCGCACTCCTGCAGCTGCCCACCCAAGCAGCGCAATAATTGTACCCGCAGTGAAAAATAATCCCGTAGCTTACATTCCACGTTGTTTTCGGAAAAAGAAGAATGATGGAATTTTCTGTTTCCGGACGAACTACTACTACACACATCTACAGATAAACAGAGTTTTTTATTGCCAAATAATAATAATAATAATAATATAATAATAATAATAATATAATAATAATAATAATAATAATAATAATATAATAATAATAATAATAATAATAATAATAATAAAATAATAATAATAATAATAATAAGAATAATAATAAAATAATAATAATAATAATAATAATAATAATAATAATAAAATAATAATAATAAAATCATCATCATCTTTGTCAGAAATAAAAATTAATAAAATAAAAATATCCGCTGAAACCGACCAGTTCCACATCAGTTCTTTGACGGTCTGATACTTCCATTCCATCATCGACGGGTTAGGGGTGGAAGGGAGCCCCTTTAATAGTTTATACAGACAGGTTCATTTTCTCTCCAATATCCAAAGTTCTCTACGTGTAGAAGCACCGCGCTTTGGCATTGCTTCATTGCGCAATGCAAAATTCTAGACATTGCGGGCATATTCTGAAACCTACTGATGAAAGCTTTACTTTAGTGCCAGCACTAATTGAGGATATCATGAGACGAACAGAGCATAGATCAGCATGATTCGAGTATATATTTTAAGTAATTCAATAGTTTGAGCATAATTTAAGAGAATTTATTCTGTTAGCCTTTTTTAAAGGGAAGTTTGTTCTTTAATTTGTTAAACAACTTAACGTTTTATTTATTTAGGTCCAGTTATTTTGTTATACGTGGTTTTATAAAATGTACCGGAAAGTAATGGAGATGTTGCGAGACAACTTTCGCTGTATCACTGGCAGAGGCCAGAACGATCGGACGATACCTGTCAGTCGTTAGTTAGGACTTAAAGGAAAACTTCATCGGATGCAACTGAATTCTGAACAGGGGGAACTTGGGTAATGCGGCTTTTGAGAATCAAACAACGAATAAGATCGTAAACAGCTTGGTGTTTTATAACAACAGCTGACGATTTGTTTCAGCGGAATCTTCGAAGTGTGCAAAATGGCTGCGGTCAAAACTTTTATCGCTCATCAATGTGCTATTTGTTTAAATAAGACAGGGCGATTGTGGCGATATACCAGTGGCGTGTTGACACGATGTAACATCACGATCACGTACACGTAATCGATTATGGATAAAGAACATTAGGGTTGATTCGCACGCTTCTGTAAGTGTATTTATACTTTCTGAGCAATAAAAACATTAACTGGTTTTGAATATCTTCTATAAATTTGCTTTAGCCTTCCGTATACCATGTGAGATTTTACCTTACTTATGCCACCTGGAGGGTACTGTTTAGTCTGAAAGTATACATGGTCAACACATTCGTAATGCAAAACAGACGTGGGTTGAAGGAATATACATAATATGGAATTATTGTTCCAAAGGATTATATTACTGAGCTGTGTTATGGCTTCTAGGGCTCGGCTTGCGTTGAGGAAGAGTACTAGGTGGTCCACAAAGGGTTAAAAAAGGAATTCTAGAAATTAATGTAGAATTTGTTGTGATTTTTGTCGCTGATTTTTGGCGGGATGTAAAAAAGAAAAGAAAAAATATATATGAATGTTACCTAAAAACAATACGAAAAGTAAATAAAAAACCAAATAAGATTTTTTTTTAAAAAGACAACAAAAAGTATGACGTTATAAAACCTTTTCTTTTGTAGTATAACAGTGTTTTCTGTCTCGAAATGATTTAATGCATTACGGTATCATGTCGCAATTGGAACATTTATAAAACAAACAATTACTAGGTTGTTACAAACGTTTAGTCGATTTTTTACGGCAACAATGAGACTTCATATCGTTGCTGAACGTGAAGTTTATAAATCAAAGTAAGTTCCATTACAATCAATCACTGCTAACAACGAGTTACAAATGCATTTATACGGTTTTGAAAAATCTGGATTTCTGGAGTCGATAAACTGTTGGAAGGCAGTTTCAATTGCTGCTTAGTTGGAGAAAGATTTCATATGGAGGAAGCTGTCGAAGTGTTTGAAAAGGTGGTAATCTGTGGGAGAAAGGTCTGGTGAATAGGCTGGGCGAGGGAGAACTTCGTACCACAAAGTGTTCGGTTTCTGAAGAGTCACCGTTTCAACGTGAGGACGAGAATTGTCGTGAAGCAGGATTGGGCCTCTTCGATTCACCAATGGTGGCCAGCTATCGTTATCAGAGTTTCTGATGAATAACGTTTAATTCACGACAGAACCTTTCGGCTGTGATGGTTCGCCAGGTGTTGTTTCTTATGACAAGCGAAGAGCGGTTCTCTAATTGTCGATTTTGTTGCTGTTCATTCAACTCGTGAGGCGCCCACCTGTCAAGCCCTTTTCACCTGGCCGATTGCGTCAAGATGCCGGGAAACAGTTGCAGTGCTTACGTCAAGTTCTCCAGCAATTTCTCGCACTGTTTTGCTTGGATCGGCTTCAACTGAGGCTTTCAAACGGTCTTCCTCACAGCTGGAAGGACGTCCGCTACGTTCCTTACCTCCGAGGCTCACATCTCCTGATCGAAAATTTGCTAACGATCGTCATGTGCGCTCATTTTCTGTGACCTGGCCTCATGCTTGTTCAATGTTACGAGTCGCCTCTCTCTCGCTTTGTGACCCAATTTCAACTCGTGAAGCAAATTGGCACGGAAAAAGTTTCTATCCACGCTTCACTCAGATCCCTGAAACAAATATCCATTTTATGATTTTTGAAAAGGTAGGTTTTTATAATGTATGCCAAAGCACAAGCTACAAAACGATATATAATTTATCTATGTACACCTTAAGTAATATAATATAAAAACCGACAAAACCTTTGTGACGACCTAATATTAATGGTTTCTGAGAAACTTAATCATCCAAATAAGGTGTACACATGTTCAAAACGCTTGCGAGAATCTCGTTCGAAGCAATTATACTAATACGACTGCTAATTAAAGGAACAGATGAGGCTATAATCAACGTCTTTTATTTATATATGCAAATTGCTTGGTAGAACATTTTACACTACCCTAAAAATTTATAACAAAATCGTATCTTTAAATCTATGTTCATAGAGATTGACACTGTACCACTGAGCATTTCCAAATGTCTGTTTACGAATACTGGAGTCGCACTTCTTCTCATCATGATTTATAAGGTTCTTTCGGAAATTATAAACTAGCATGTTAGATTTTTAACTGTCATATTTTTCAATTTTGATCATTTTCCCACCACGTATGCAGTTTAATACGCTGATGAAATAGCCTTATACAGCTTCAGTAGATTTACTTCGACTTTATCAAGCAAATGTCAAACACTTTAAGCCGGATAGAATCTTTTGCCGAGGACGTATACGTATAATTAGGAATTATTTCCTAGCGATGGAACTTCGGCCAACTTTAGAATGCCAGATCATACGACCAGGCTGCCTCTACCAAATCGATCTTGCTGGGTAAATGATCAGTAAGCAAACCGTTCCCCAGATTGTCTGCAGAGTGTAGGTCGTCGTCCATCGTTGATGTCTACATAGAGGCACCAACGGTTCAACCTACAGTTGCGAGGTTGGGTCGCCCATCGGCATTCTATGCTTGACTGCTCTTTAGAGATCATTTTGGAGAGAGTGTGTAGTTGAAAAAGATTTTTTTTTCTCTTTTGCAAGACTGATAAAATAATGATCGTCACAGTAGATTAACCCTCGGGCGACCTGAGCGATGTCTCTCCCTGAACCGGCCAGTCTGACGGTACCATGTTAGTACCCAGGAAATGACACGGCGATGAACATTGTACTGTGGAAACAATGGGAAGCTGCTCATCTCTTTTTGAACTGGCTTGATGACGCGAGCCTCCTCAACGTGCAGGTCCTCTTTAACCGGATGATAGACACGTTTGAAGAACGTATATACAAGTAACTCAGGCCTGAAAACACTTGCTTTTTTATTCTTTTTTTGAGGAATAAAAACTAAAATATTAATTATAAAAAAGTGATTATGTGTTGTGCTATAAGTTAACATCTTTGGGAAACGGATAAAATGATATATACTGCTTTTGCATCCGATTTGAATCTGGTTTCCATTAAATGATGATTTGGAAAACCTTCCCCCAATGCAACGCTAGAGAAAAACACATTTAGGTTCTGATCATCGCCGACTGCTTCAGAAAATTGAGCTGTCGGATCGATATGTCAGAGGGACTAAGACGTTTGAAAGGAAATTGAACTAGAAACGTAACCTAGAAGGCAGGACGGCAAAAGGATTAGCCTTGGATCTTCTCTTGAAGATTGGGAAGATATTCTATCAAATTCTACTTGTAAGCAATCGCGAGAACAACTAATCATAAAAGGAATTTAGCATCGTTCTTTTATACAAAATGATCTAATAAATCGAAATCTTCACTACTGGCAGAGATGTATCTAAACTGGTTCCTTTTAATCCAAGTGACTATTTTGCCGCTAGAAGATGAATAAATTATCAATTTTAATCCTTGACCTGTCTATATAGTACAAATAATTTTTATAGTAAGTACAAGAATTAACTGCACATCTCCGAGTCTCTTCTAAAGGCACAAGAAAAACATTTGATGCTTTATTGAAAAACCGGATATAATTATTACAAGAAATAGTATGGCTTCCTTAAGGATTGATACAGTTTTTTTTTCATATATAAATACATCAGTTTATATGGGGCCAAACTCCTGTCCTTCATTTGATCCTCTATTTATTTACCTATTTAATTTTATGACTCAAGAGACGAAGAATTATCTTCGTTCATTTTTACTTTGTTTTTCAGCTTCTGCTTAAGTGGAAGAAGCTATTCCAAAGATTAGTACTCAAATAATCCATTAATTTATAAATTTCTAATGTAAATTTTCGGGAGTGAGAGATACTGCTTCCAGTGGATAATTAAAAGGAAATATGCCATTATTGCAGAACTTCAACCTGCAGGCCAGACAAGTTAAAACGACCCATCATATTTCTTGAGTAATCGCCCATCGACTTTCTGAGAGATGTAAGGGGGGCGGGATAAAAAATAACAACAAGACAGTTTTATCGATAAACGTAAAGTGAATCTTATTAAAGCATTTTCTTTTTCTTTTTTTTCCAAGTTAAGCGACCACTTTTGGTGCCTCACGTGGATGGGTGGCTGCGAGTGGTCCGGTGGTTAGCCTACGAGACTGCCAAGACTGAAGGCGGTTGAGGCGACTCCGTCTGGCGTACGTACCCCTCCGGGAGGATCTTTTGAACAAAAGAAACAATTTTCCATTCAAAATATCCACCAACCTGGGATTTTTCATTGTTACGTCCGCAAGCAAACGAACCGGAAACCGTTCTCCCTGTTACAATGTGAACCGATTTTATTCACCTCTGTGCTTCTCCGTTTCTAGAAGCGTCAAACATAAGACGAAGAGTTGAGAGCATCTGAAACCCCATCACTCTGTGAAACGCTAATACAGATCCAGCCTATACAATACATTGAAGAAGACAGTATAATACATGTGTTTAATTCTAAGTTGGGGCAAAAATCTTACAAAAAGAAAAAAAAATTGCGTATCATTTGTTATTTAAGTATTACTTCGTCGTGCAAAGTTTCACTTTGTGCACTTTCCTTCATAGTAAAAAAAGAGAGAAACGTCAACTTGACGTTGAATACTTAGGTTCGGGCATTTTCAGGATAACCTACTACGTTGAACTCTTTCCGATATTAAAAGCTCTGTTGAGGGCATTAACTGCTGTCAGACACAGGA
>JACATO010002071.1:0-32669 GCA_018389105.1 Nautilus pompilius
TTGTGAAGATGGCCCGCATGTATTTCCTTACATGTAGGTAGTGTAAGTAGCTTTCTCTTTTACTGAGTTCTGACAATTTGCTTGGCCTACATCATCTGCCAGATCCTAGAAGCTCTACTACACCCCTTACTGATGAGGAAAACAAAAAGGTACTTTCAAATGACGGGTTTGATAACTTCCTTCCGGATTGATGTGATGGACCTTCAGCTACTTCCACCTTTCCTGTAAATGTCGTATTGTGTTTTTACTTGTCTGTCAAGTCTCTTCAGAGAGGAAGCAGCAAATGATTTCTGCTCCAGACGGTTCTCCTCTGATTCCAGGATCAGCTTCTAGTTTATTCTGTGATTGATTTAGCATCGATTGGACAGCTGACAGCTGACCGTCTTAGAATTAGTGTACAAATCCAATCCAAATGGGCTGAATTTCTTTCCGAACAAGCACAGCCCCTGACACATCCGCTCACTCAGCGGTGGCCCAGACTCGAGTAGCTTTGTTGAACCTTTGCAGCACGATGGTCGCATAATCACAACGAACGAAGGCAAAGCTAACGCTTTCATGCACCATTACGCCGCAGTCAATCGCCTATCATTCGACCAAAGGACGATCGAACAAAAAGTCGGCTTTCCGGAACTACTCCGGTCTCCCACCGCTGACTACGAAAGAGCTGCTCTGACTTCTCCCTTCGGGAGTTAGACGACGCAATCCAGCAAACTTCGCCCTGGTGTGCTCCAGGCTGGACGACATTCCCCCTCTTTCTCATCGCCCTTGGCCCACTGGCACGCCAAGAAATCCTTGAAATCTACAACTGGAGCTTCAACTCAGGTTGATGTCCCCAAAGTTGGAAAGATGCGGCCATCCTCCCGCTGAAGAAGGCAGGCAAACCCGCAACCGATTTTTCCTCCTTCGTCCTGTCAGTCTCACATCCTGCATCGTGAAAACCCTGGTAAGGCTGGTTCACATCCGTCTCTATAACCTAGCCGAATCAGAGGCTGGCTTTGCCCCGAGCAGGCTGTCTTTCGAAACAGCGATGCTGCGAAGACCAAGTCTTGCATATAACGCAGAAAAATCAGTGACGGATTTCAGGCGAAAAAGCCCCATCGGAGTGTCCTCGCCCTTCTGGACTATTCCAAAGCCTATGACAAAGTCTGGCGAGAGGAGCTCATTTTCACTTCATTGTCTACGGGCTTACCGAGAAGATGGGCCGCTGGATTTCAACTTCCTGTCCAATCGCCGGGCCCGGGTCCAGATAAATGGGCCATTAGGACAGTTCCTTGCCCTCCGATAGGGACTCCCCCAAGGCTCCGTCCTCGCCCACTACTGTTCCTTCTTTACACCAATGACCTCCACAAGGTGCTACCTTCCGGGGTTGATATTGCCATGTACGCTGATGACGTGGCCATCATCAGTAGTCATCCTATCAAGGAGCAAGCTGAGGAAGGCGGTCCAAGAGGCCGTCACAGAGGTCTCAGAATGGAGCCGTAGGAAAAAGTTGGTCCTGAACGCCGAGAAATCGGAAGTCTGCTTCTTTTCCAGCGACTCATACGAAGCCAATTGGTCCACCGACGATAACCCTTGGCAACTCTCTCTCCGACACAAACCTACACCCAAATTTCTAGGCGTCATCCTAGATCGGAGCCTCTCCTTCGGTCACCACACAAAGGCAGTTACCAGCAATGGTAGGCTGCCGCCGTGGCCTCCTTAACATCTCAAACTTGCTGGCGGCGAAAAAACAGTCTCCGCAAGGTTTACCGCTCCCTCCAACTTCCACTTCTCAAACTATGCAGCCCCAGCATGGCAACCCTGGCTTTCCGCTTCCCGACTCGGCCAACTGGACCGCGCTCAGAACAAGGCCCTTCGAATAATATCTGGGCAATTGCGGTCTTCCTCCTTAGATGCCCTTCGGCTACAGGCCGGCACCCGCAGCTACCACACCACCTCTAAAATCCTAATTGCAACCTCTGCCGAAAAAGCTGCACGTCTACCTCCTGAGCACCCTCGATCTCAAACCCTTCCATCCAACTGTCCTCACAGACTTCATCGGGCAAGCTGGCGCTCCACAACCCAAGTGATTGCCTCGTCCCTCCCTGAAAACGTCTCCATCCGAGCCCCACTCCCAGCCCATACACTGCCCATGGGACTATGGACCTACTCATTGGCGTATCTCCCCATCTCTCTCTAATCCACCACCTTCCTCTCCTACCCCCGCCTCCCTTTGCGAGGCAGCTTTCGTGGCCATCCGCCAATCATCATCCAACCTTACCATCTACACGGATGGCTCTGCCTCCAATGGCCGACTCAACAGGGGTGCCGTAATGGTCGTCACAAGCGGAGACCCAGCCCATCCCTCCCTCATTCTCTCCAGATCTGAAAAAGGAGCTCCCTTCACGTCTTCCTTCTGTGAAGAGAAAGCAGCCCTTCGACTCGCTCTGCTATGGCTTCTCTCTGACGGTCCCGCCGAGCCTGCCACTATCTGCACCGACAGCCGCTCCCTCCTACACCATTCCACCGACACCGGGACCTCCAGTCCCTCCTCTCCCAACGCTGCTTCCCCACCCACATCATGTGGATCCCGGACACTGCTGTATATCCGGAATGAATGGATCGATGCCGCTGCCAAGTCTGCTACCTTCCAACCAGACCCTCCCAGACCTACCGACAACCAGTCCGCCAAGGCTGCCCTCCAACACCTCATCCCGGACCCACCACCCGTAAACTGCTTATCGGCTGAAGTCTACTCTGACTACAATTGGATGACTGACAGCAACGCGACGACCTACCGGCGGGACGCAGTGCTACTGAGCCGGCTCCGGTCTGGTCACTGCCCTCGTCTCCAGGCATATCAACACAGAGTCAACCAATCAGCCGACCCTGCGTGCCCCATCTGCGGAGAGGAGCCTCACATGGTGTCCCACTGGCTACCGCGGTGCCCCGGTCTTATTCTCCCTCCGCCAACAAATTTTCGGTGAAGTGACTCCGCCGCTCAAGGCACTTGTCTCGCAGCCAGCGGAGGTGATAGCGCTAGCCAAGAAGTCCCTTTAAGGATACTCTCGGGCGCTATGTCTCTACAACAAAAACAACAAAACAACTGAGCGGCCGACATCGGCCCCAAAAGCGGCTCTAAGGGCCGGAGTCGGTGAGTGGTATTGAGGTTATTTGTAAATTGCTGTTAATTATGCCGGCTTTAATGATTCCGACAGGTTGTACCGTCTACCTGTTGCGGCCCTTATAATGTTTTCCTTGTGTTCGATTACAGCAGGTTATCATTAATGTCTTGTGACTTGAACCGTGGAGTCTCACCTCAAACAAAGGCCATCCATCCTGAGAGTGGTGAGGTATCTTTTGGTCAGTCACACGAGAGTCAGCTGATGTCAGCTATTTTGCCAAAAGATAATGTTTGCTGAGAATTTAAAACACTAAATTTCTATTTAAACAGAGCTTACGACATCTTCCTTTGACATTGGCCACATTGTTCAAGTAACAATGACAGCAAAAGAGGTTAAAGAGGCAACTGAGGGATTGAGTTCGGGACAAATATATGCTTCTGAAACATCACCAAGTGCCGGGACCCGACTGTATCTTCCTCACTACCTTACAGGAAGTTGATATCGTTCCTTTAAATGCACACGGCTTGATGATCACAAATGGATGGTGTATAGTATGCATCTAGATGGCGCCTTTTGCATCAAGTGTGTTTGTTTTGCAATAATTACTCGAACAAAGGTCAGTTTGTCAAGAACCTTTCCCTGCATGGCATAAAAAGTGAGAGAAAAGTGTAGAGAACATGAACAACAAAAACATCACGAAGAGGAACAGCAGCTGGCAGATGAGTTTTTGAGAGCAATAGAGCAGCCAAATGCAGACATACAGAATTTGATGGACAGCAGGAAAGCAGCTATGAGCAACGAAACAGAGATATAGTAAAGCAGTTGCAGAAGCCATTTGTTTTGTGGGCGCCAATGTATAGCTCTTCGAGGTAGTGGACGAAAGTTTAGACACGCCAGGTGATCCTGACAACTTTTTGAATATACTTCATCTGATTTTAAATCTCAACACCACTCTTAGGAATCAGTTGTTATATCCATCCATGAATAATGCAACGCACATTTATCCAAACAAGTCACGTGATCAGGGAGGTCAAGAGTTCAAGCGCCGCAATAAAATCTCGGAGGTGTGAGGTGTAGCTCCACTCCTATGTCGAGGTTGTCAGTAGCAGCTGTGGATTGGGACCATTGCTGCAGTGATGTTGGAGGCTACATAAGACAGACACCCCAGGGATGTGACCCAACCTCCAGAACTTTGAGCCTGTGACGTAACGAAGTCTGGAGACCAGCTGGCCAAATTCGTCTATATAAGGAGCCAAGAGAGAGCAAGATTCCCTCAGTTTGGTGACCTTGATTTCGAGGTTTTGGAGACTGTGACTGCGATTTTCTCTTTATCCCATATCCATCCGTTTTTATTCTGTTCTTATTTATCCATCCATTTATTCCTTATTTATTATTGTTATTATCACTCATTAATCATTTTAACTGAGAATCATTAACATTCCTTTTCTTTCTTTTTACAAAGTTTCTATTTAAGAATTCCTTCAACTTCTGTTTGATTATCAAAAACTTCAGATAGAAATCATTAGTATTTCCGACCTAAACGACAAACCGTGTTTGGTTATGATGAAACATTTCAAAACAATAAGTGTGTATGTAACTTTAATTTCAGAAATGGAGGACTTCATGTCTAACCTTAAACAGTTTTCCAAATTGGACTTTCAGTCAAAGCAGAGAGTGGACAACACGGGAGGCCAATCCCGGAACTCGAAGAGCTACTTCAAACGAATAGACAAAAGATTACTCGGTCTCTTCAATGGAGTGGTATCAAAGAAAAGACTGGCCATGTGGCTGTGCCATTAAAAATCGGCTTTATTGTTTTCCCTGCCTTTTGTTCTCTAAAGTGACAACTTCTGGACTAAGGTTGGATTTTGTAATTTAAAAAATTACCAAGAAGCCTTAACAGACAAGAAACCTGTGCAGCTCACATACAGAGCCAATAACTTTTTAAAACTTTTGGAGTTACAAGAACAGAGAAGACTAAATATTACCATGCACAATGCTAAGGTCAAAGAAAATCGTGAGATTTTGAAGGACCTTATTAATGCCACCTGCTTCCTCTCGAAACAAGAATTAGCATTCCGTGGTAATGTTGAGAGTGCTAGCTCCTCTAATCGTGGTAATTATGTGGAGCTATTACATGCTTTTGCAGAAAAAGATGAAAGGTTAGCTAGGCACTTGGAAACATCCACTGTTTTCTAATAGAATACAGAATGGTCTGATTGAAGCAGTTGGTGATATAAGTAGAAACGACATCAAAGAGGAAATAAGTTGCCAGTCGAAGTAGATGAGCCCAGAGATGTTACCAACAAAGCCCAAATTTCTGTAATTTTGCGTTATGTGGCTGAAAGTGAGGTGAGGGAGTCGTTCTTGGGATTTGATGACGTAAGTGAGGACAGACGATGGATCACCGGCTGTTCGCTGAATGTGTTTCGAGAATTTTGGAGGAGTACGAGTGCGTTGAGAAGCTGGTGGCTAAGACTTATGAGGGAGACTCTGTGATGGCATCAGAACTTAATGGGGTGCAGGAAAATTTAAAGAAAAGGCTGCTGAGGCCATATTACTCATTGCTATGCACACAAATTAAACCTGGTGCTTTCGCATTCAGCAACAATGTATGGCCGACCGTAAAACAGTTGGGGCCTCGGTACATTTTCTAATAAGTCGATGAAGCCACACACCTACTGGACGATGTTGTGAAGCGACGTTTCCAAGGGCAGCGGCCACGAGATGGAGGCCAAATTCTAGACTGGTGCAGACGACCGGCATGTACCAATCTGGTCTACGCGCTTTGCTTCAGATAATAAGCGAAAATCCAATTGTTGGGACAATGATGCAGTGATAATGGCTGCCGGATATGATCTCTGGCTGTCAAAAGCGTCAACTTGTTTCCTTATTATGGCGTATGAGGGCATCTTCAATGAAGCCGATGCCCTCTTTCGTGTGTCGCAGAGGATTCTGCTGCGCGCGAATTCGCGACACAGAGAAAGTTATGGAATGCCAGAGACAAGATTCTGACAGCCTCTATGATCGACTCGTAGAGGAATGCAGTACACTGGGCCTAAATGCCCACCGTGCCAGGAATAAACAGACGACAGAAGAAGGAGTTCTGTGACATCCTGGACAATGTTATTGTCCAGCTGAAGGCCAGGTTCGACCATCTCAAAGAACCACCTTTCCTGGGTTGGTCGGTCGCAACACAACTTTTATGAAATGTCACGAAATTCAAATGGCACCGAACTGGAGAACCTACCAAAAGATGCGAGGCGCTTTGACTTTGTCAGATTAAAGGTTTGTATGGCTCAGAAATGGCGAGGAACGAAGGCAAATCGCCCGGACAGCTGCTCAGTGTTTTGGCCCAGAATGGTCTCGTGCAGACTGGTCCAGAGGCCGCCAAAGTCGCTCCAAGCGGTCCTCGCTATACCGGCTACAACGGTAATCTATCCAACAGTAAGATCACCGATGTGCTGAGGCTCGATCAGCCCAGTTACATCCTCTCCATCCCATATCGGCTCCGCCCTTTCTACTCTCAGCTCTCGGTGGCTGTTCAGCCATTATTTCCGGAATCTGGCACCCAGTCTTATTCCGCCATTCAGCAGAGCGGACCAGCGGGATAGGGGACAGGTGATGATTCCGGGTCCTGATGGAAAACACGGTGATAGGTCTCCGCCCGTTTCCGGTTTTGCTCAGGCCGCTCCCGCTGGGTGGGCCCACTCGGTCTAGCAAAGGGAAGTCGGGTGGCGGCGCCAGTTCTGTCCGAGTCCCAACTCTGACTGGCTGGGGACAGCGGACGGTCGGGGTATCCCCACAAACCACGCGCGAGAAGTAAGGACAGAAGAGTCCCCATAACAGACGGGTATTTCGAACCCCGGCGGAACGTACTCGTCGGTGTTCCCCTCCCTAATCTACAGGAGAACAGAAATCCGCCCATTTCTCAGGCTCACCAGAGAACGAGCAGAGACCCCTCTCATCGGCCGGGCTCGCCTTTTATCCCCTATTTCCTCCGTCAGACTGAACCCTGAGTCTCCCGACGACTCCCCTTCTCCCTCCCTCCCGACTGCTCCCTGCCCTGCTTATTCTTCCCTTACTGCCGGCGCCACTCGCCCCTTTCCTGCTGATTGCCGGAAGCTCTGCCCTCCTCCTGTTTTCTCCCTCGCTTCATCTACCACTGAAGACGTTCAGCGACCGTTTTCTGTCATACACAGGTGATGCACACCTGGCGGGTCAATAATTATCAGGGGCTGGCGATTTATCGATTTGTAACCGCTGATAGTACAAGGCGGCAGATTTGAAGGATGGAAAATTTCAAATAATCTAAGGGACATAACTGATGTTTTCCTATTTCTAGGTGAAGTTCTAAATCATTTCCAACAAAATGATCAGTTCGATACCGTATTTTCAGGTATCGATGACTTTGGCGAGGTCTCATAAGTGGTGGAGCTGCGAGATGACTGAACAGATGATGATCTCATTTGAAGTTCACGTAGGCACAGGGAAACCTGCACACCTGCCAGGATCAATTAGGCTTCCGTGATCGCAGTACTACTGCACGAGAGCATCCGTAAGGACGCTGATGTAATGAGCCAACTCGTCATCCTTCTCCGGGAAATGTTCTAAGCTACTATGGTAACTGCATCACAGAGACAGCAACAGGGACCTTCTCCGTATCTACCGCAGTGGTGAAGAGAGGAAAGGGAGCGTTAAGGGGCCATAAGTCGATAAAATTTAAGATATTTATGAAAAGGGGGCTGATTTGGAAAGTGAAATATTGTCTAACATTCCACTGAAAACCTGAATTGTATACTGCACCCTTGTTATAGGCACGTGCTGATGAACCCCATCCCCTTCTTCCATTGTCTCCTCCAGGGGTGATGACCGCGTTATGACGTCATCGTGACGATAACAACAAGAGAACTCTAAAGAGAACAACAGGGAAGACGACGAAAAACCAGTTATTATCTCACTTTATTGTTTCTTCCCATTTTCCAGGCCGTTGTGGACTCAGGGTAATTAAGGGGCGATCAAGGGACATTTATCATCCTGAACGAGGCGGACTCCTGTAGCAGTTCACCAATAAAATATCGGGGATAACGACAGGGATAACCCGAGAACCTAGATCGATGTTGGTAACAACAGTCATCCCAAGGGCCACCTGTGGTCCTGTCCACCTCCGTACCATCCATCCACACCCAACGTCCACCCTTCTGACGACAGCCGACCCAAGACCTGAAAACAATAAAATGTCTAAGATGAATACGAAGACAGTGTGTGACAACTTTTAAAATTTTTAACAGAGAACAACAAACATCCACAAGATATATCTGGACCAGACCAATGTCCGTTCTTGGTACAAAAGGACTTGTTGGTTCCTGACACGTAGTTATGACCCTTGTCACAGTAGTAGGTGGCCTCACGCACCACGTGGTTCCGTTCACAGCCGTCAGTGTACTATAAAGCACGTGTTCTGACAGTCGGCCGCAATCTATTACTGTAGAACGAAGTTAAAAAGTTCGTTCAGCAATAAATCAATCAGATAAGGGTTTAGATATCTTGATAAATCAGACTGCCAAACCAGTATAATATATTGTAGTAATAACTATTCTCAGTGGTATTTATACTAAAATCTGTACATTATATTTTCTCTGTTCAAAGATTCATTCTATTTCATCTGCAGCTCAACGAAATAGAAATTCAAAGTATCAGAGTGTTAACTGATCGACTTGCAAAAGAACAAATCATTTTCTCTGTACATTTCTTCTGCTTCTGCGATGACAGCAGAACCTTGATCATCTCTCTTTTATAAAATGTTTATTTAAAGTCTAATGAAGCATACCTGTAGATTCACAGTAATCGTATTTCTGGTGGCAAATCCATTTAATTCCATTCACCTTCTCCGCTATCCGTCCATTCAAAGGTTGAGTTAATGATTGGGAAAATATTCGGCCAATACTCGATTCCTCGATTAGCAAATTTGCTGATAATATTCGACACAATTCTGTAATACGATAGACGATCAAAGTCAGGTGCCCGCGCTCTTTGTCAGAAATTATTACAATATTATTAAGGAAAACCTCAGTTGTAAATTGTAAATGCTGATTGATGTTTCAGTTTTTTTAGCTGTTCGGGCTCGAATTTCGCCAGGTCGCTTTAAATGCCAAATAAGAAAGAATGCATTAAATTTAGAATAAGTGATATTTAACTTTTCTATTCTGTTTATTTATAACCAGTTCTGCTGATGTGTTGTTACATTCTACGTAGTTCAGTCAACTAATGTTTAAGAATAAAATTAGTAAATTAAAATAAACACAACAAGTTTATTTTCAAACAAATTTTCTTCAGTTTGCTATGAGAATACTAAAATAAATAAAATAAGTAATTAACAGTTGTACCATGTCCATAAGTTTACCTTTCAGATAACGATACTAATTAAATAATAATTAAAATCAAATAAAATATGCAAAGAATTTACAGTCTCAAGTTTTATAGATACGTTGACAGGAAATATCGGTTTGGTCCGTTTCCTTTTGCCCAGCCTGAAAGCTGCCATAGAATATTCAAGAAGGTGATAGTTGGTGGATATCTTAGGCTGCCATTTCAGAATCAAAATTAATCACAGTCCGAGCGCCACCTGCAGGCAGATTCTACATTGACCTTGAGAAAGCGAGCAGTCAAATCTGCCAGGTCAAATCAGCAGAAGAAAACTATGACCAATCTTCATATTCAACATAATAAATTCAGATTCATGGTGTTTTATTTGCATTATTGCCATGGTAACTGTAAGCTCAGCTGAAACTTATATGGAGCCCACAGATATCTCATGACAAACTGGTTTATGATTATATCTTAGGAACCTTGCGGGACATAGATAACTTTTCTCCAGGAAAACAGTGTATTGTACAGTGAAAATTTAGTGAGGAGAGGATTTTGTACAGCTCGCATAATTCTTATCGTTAAAACCTCTGATAAATCTCCCCTCAGTTTGATAGGGGAATTCATCCCTACTACAAGGTTCCATCAGCAAGTGACCAGGTATCTCGTCTATGCCCCTCCCTACCAAACAGGACAGACAGAAATTCAAGTTGCAATTTAAAATGAGAATAAAATCCAAAATTTTACCATAGACGATTTGTTCATTTGATCTTTAAACATTTCACACCTGCAGCAAATCAAACACCTATATATTTGTGTGTTTTTATTGTTCAGCTGATTTTTTATTTACTTAGGGACATCAGGTAATTAAGGTGTAGAGCCTGTGTGTCATTACTTGTTCATACCTGTTAAGATGAGAGCCCAGGATTCCTATGTGACAGCTGAAGACACCTGGTGGAGTAGTTTAGTGTGATTTCACTTATGCAGGAATTAATACGCAATCATATCCAACGTAAAACAGACACCTGATTCAAAACGTTTTGTGAAAATTTGCTTGAAGAAAGAAATCTCGAGTGAATATTTTATAGCCGAACATGTGGATGCAGTCCATTGATGTACAGGCTCCTTTTGCTTAATGAAAGTCCCCGCTTACTCCCTAAATTCGAAGGACTAAGAAAGCAGCCAAGTTCTCCTGTCTTTCATTAAGAATGGTAGACTTACAATACCTATTATAAGCTGGACTCCATGCAGTTCTTCGTGGAGGAGACCATATAACTCAATCTAGCAGAACATTTTAAAGCCAAGGTATCTTGGATTGTTCCTCACCTGGGAGAACAAAACAATAGAGTTACCAATTCTCATTTCCTTGTCTAAATCAACCAATATAGTAGACATTGATCACGACCCTAAAGCAGGCCGGTAGCCAGAGCTTAGGACTTGAGGAGGCTCCCTTCATTATGGAGGGACTAAACTATTCCGCTCTATCCAAACAGGAAAAGTATATGGAATAGAATGCAAATACATAAATAAAATACAATTGACTACATTAATAAATTAAAATTTTCTAAATTTTATGCAGATTTTTCATTGATTTTTAAACATTAAAATGTTTAATATTCTCTTAGTACATGATATATTCTATTTTGAATGCGATGTTGTGGACAATCGCCAAATATAAAGGATTCATCGGGCTACTAGGCAACTGCCCGGTCATAGCCGTGGCCTAATGATCAGGTTAATTCCTATCCAGTTTCTAGGAAGATTACTGAAATGATATGTAATAAATTTTCAATCATCACAATCAAAAATTCTTTTTTTCCTTCAATTTACAAGGAAGATATAGTAATAATAATAAATTATTATAATTCACACGATCAATACGTATACAACATCGACATTCACAATTGCATGAGTGCAAATCAAAATACAGGTCACAAACAGGTGAACAAAAGTCGATATTTTATCATTATATTGAAAACTAATTCAATCTAAGTTTTTTAAATAACGACGAATGAGACGCTTAACATTCTTCTCTTATTTTTAAACACAGGGACAAATAAAAACGTAAATTATTAATGAATCATTGATACAATTCTTACATATATACACGTAATACAGGTGAAATGCAGATAATTTTATATTGGAAACGAGCAGCTTTCATATGAATATTTAGGTGATTTGGAGCAGCAGTTGAGCAGTTGTCACCTGATTCATTCCGCCAGTCGTCGATTTGTCGGTCTGAACCTCTGCAACTAGTTTTTTAGTACTTATAAATCGTATTGAAATGATACTCAAATGTAGAAAGTAGGGATGTGTTATGAATATGGTATCACAATGCATATATTTTCCAGGTTTCCAATATGGCAAAATGCAGTTTGACTAAGCTAACTGTAGAGATGGTGGCAGAGTTAGCAACTGAAGAGATTCTGAATGTGGATAAGGAGCCAGAATATTCTGAGACTGATGATCCACACTATGAACCTGAAGTAGATCTTGAACATTGGAGGAAAGAAGATTCACCAACTCTGTCAGCTCCAGGTGTTCGCTTTATGCAAGAATCTTGTATTAGTGAGGAGAGTGGTCTTCTGAATAGGAACCTGAAGACAATCCCCAAAGGACAATTAGACTCAGATGCAATGGCACATACTGGATCGATAAACCTCCCAGTCAAGGAAACTCGCCAATCCACAACATAAGGAACTCTCTGGGGCCTGCACCAGAAGCAACTGTCACCTAAAGATTCTCGGGATCATTTTGTCTATAACAACATGATTGAGAAATTTTAAATTGTTTAAATCTTGAAGGATGAAAAGCAGCAGCCAGTAAGGAGAAAAAATGCAAAGGTATGTCTAGAAATGAGCTTCTGGTTTTGTGGGCCTTTCTCTTTTGGTAAGATGTGAGAAAACTGGGACATTTCCACTTGGGAGCTGTTCGGAGACCCAATTTTAAAACCTGGTGTACAGACTCTCAACGTCTGTTGCAATATTTGAAGACATTCGCTTTCCTGAGGTTTGACGACAAGAGAATTTCGTCTGAAATGGACCTCATGGCAACTATCAGATGTGTATAAGATCCTTTCGTTGCTAACTGCTGAAAGAGGTTTGTTCCCAGTCATTGTGTGACAGCAGTGAACAATTGATGCCAGTTCACTCAGTATGGCAATGACGGGATGGTCTACACTGGAAAACAGTCTGCTGAAGAAGTCCAGAGGAATCCTGGATCAAGCATCGTGCGGTCAATTGGCGAATACAAACGACAAGATAACAACAGGTAATTTTTTCACAAGCATGCCCCTAACTGAAGCACTACTTGAGAAAGGACTGGCACTTGTGGAGACGCTCTGCCAAAACAAGCCAGTCACCTGCTTTGATGAAGGCTTCCAAGTTCCGAGAATTTCATAGTTCTGATTTTGGTTTCAAGCAACAGCACCATGATGAGTTATGGGCCCAAGAAAGATAAGGCGATCATTTTGCTGAGCACAATGCACCACGACAAGACAGTAGATGATCAGAGCAAGAAAGACAAAAAACAGAAATTATCAAGTACTACCATGAGAAAAAAGTGGTGTCAACATGATGGACCAGATGGTTTGTACTCATTCCTGTAAGTGACAATCGAGAAGGTGACCTACGGTATTGTGGTACGATGTGTTAGTGTGGCCAGCCTGAATGCCCACCACTCTCTATACAGATCTCAGCAGCACCGAGATTATGGAGAAGGCCCGGCACAAGTGACGCTTATTCTAAAAGAGCTTGTGACGGAACTTGTCACAACACACATGAGAAGTTTTTGGAAGACAGTCTAAACCTTCCAAAAGCTGTTGTTACCTCAATGGAGAAGCGTGGTGTAGCAATGGAAGAACACCAGCCATATGTCCAGAAGCAAGGTCCAACAAAGAAGAGACTTGAATTCTGACTTTTGAAGAAAGGACCGCATAAGCTCCATGAAGTGTGCGAGGAGGCACAAGCCACAATGTGTGAGCCGACTTACTGCAGTGAAGATGACTTATTTTTGTGAAAAAGACCTAACTGGTCAAAGTAATAAGAGATTAAGAAAAAATACAAACAACTAAATAATATAGAGCATTTGTTATACTGATTACTTTTTTTCAATTGTTAATTGAACTTTATCAATAAATATCTGTTTTATACATTTTAAATGTTTCTCTATGGCCATCTACACAACATTTAACAAACTGTTAAATAATGAGATCAATGAGTCATCTTTTTTGTGAAAGTATACAAAATTACTAGTACAGATCTTCCAGACCCAACCACCGGAACAGTGTAGAGTATTTCAAGACTGCATCCTACACTTAAGCTGGAAGTTGTTAAGTTAGCTGAAAAAAATGGGTGATAATTATGGCCACACACAGGACATGCTATCTCAACAATAAATGTGCTTAGAGACTGGTGTAAGGCAAAGAATATGTTACGTGTCTACAAAGTAAACCATGTGTGTCATGGACTCAATACTGTACAGCTGAGACTAAAGGCTGTAACTCACAAATGATGATTGCTCTCGTTTACATTTCTCCCGTCTTTCTTTTGCTGCTGTGTTGATCCTATAACACAGTCGTTCTTCCTTGAATATGGTGGTATAGTTTGGTAGCACATAGACATTAGTTAACAATAAAACATGCTAACAAGAAATCAGTTACCTGGTTTCCTCTATTTCATTTTATCAGGATTACACTGTAGTCATTTCTCTGGAATCCCTGCCAGCTTCTTAGAAACATGCAGCCATCTGAGTTACGATGAAAAAGGGACATTTCAACGTTGATCAAGATGATAAAAGCTGATTTAAGAGGACATTAGTAAAAGACACTGACACGGTACCGTTTTTATAAAAACAGCATCTTTAAGCACTTGGTGTAATGATTGAATTCGTGCAATTGTAAAAGCTCTTGCTCAGCTCCTGTAGTTGAAAACAAGAAAAAGATTGAGAATAGAATCCCCCAGACTGATAAATGCTTGCAGGAAGATATTCTCTATATATTGGAATCTCTCAATTCCTTTAATATGATTAGGATCATACACACGAAAAAATCGAAATCTGCTCCCAAACTACTAACAGAAGGTGAGGTCGACCTGCCTTACGGAAATTTTGAAGCTATAGGGATGTTGAAATGAAACAAGGGAGGAGTAAGGGGCTGGATATCATTAGGGTGATGCTCATCCAGCCGTGCTTCATTGAACATCCCTAGTACAGGTAGACAGACCTAAAAGGGAAGACTTGATCAGTGGTGCAGCACATGGACATGGATAATTGATTTTTATTGATTGTAAGCGAAGATATTACGTTAACAAAGGCTGTAATACAGATGCTAGGTTTGGCCTAATGGTCAGCGGAGAACTCGACCTCACAGAGATCCCGCAGAAGGATATTTTCAGGTCACTTGTTGTTACCGTAATTATATGCAGGTGACAGGTGAAAGATTAAATACGGAGAGAGAAATTTCGTCAAAACAGGTGTACATGATTTAGCCAAAAAGGAAAAAAATATATGTACATATAAATATATTACAGGGATATATAAAACTAAAGGACGTGAAAGACCTGACGGGTGTAAATTTTCAACGATAAATGATGACTAATTAACCCTTTAGAATTGGTAACAGCCATGTTTTGTTTGTTTTAGTAACGTACTAGAGGTACAATGTTCCGAGTGTACATTATGTACCCTTAACTTACATCATTTCTAAAACGTATCAATGATGAAGACATGTGTACATTAGCAAAGATTGCTAGGGAGGCAGGTTTATGTGGCTGCATTAGCCAGGTGTTTTGGTGCAGGGTAGTTGTATGTGGCCGCTGTGACCAGGTGCTAGTTCTGCAGGGGCTAGCCACTGAAGCTGTCCTGGCTGAAGACTGCTGGGTTTTCTAACATTTCCCTAAAGGCTGTTTTCAATAAAATCGGCCCTACACAGGTTTTTCAAACTTTAATTGTCTCTGTTGTGCAGTGATGTTCATGGAGCTTCCCTGGTCTTGGAATAAGAAAGAGTTATCTTTTTTATGACGACATTCCTTGAATTTCACAAAAAATCCCGACTCTGTTACCGTAACTGCAGTTTTCTTTGCAAACTTTAATGACGTTGACAAGTCCCTAGAGAAGATGCCTGGTGCCCTCAGCTTTCCTGATTGATCTCATTGTCTGGATTAGTTGGTTTTGTCCTGCAAGTTACAGTGGTAGCCATAAATGGCTTCTATTTCTTTTAATTTTAAGCAAATTTTGAAAAAAATTAAATATATGTATATTTTTCACAGGTGCTGTTTTAATTATATGTATTAGCCTTCTTTTATTCTTTTCCTAGGCTGCCATAATTTTACTTTCCCAGATTTTCTGTCCAAATATAGATGCTTGAGAACAGAAGCCTTTATCTTTTACAGGGACTCACTCAGGATCACACACCTGGAATCCTCCCGCTTACATTTACTACCACGGTCTTCTTCATTAGGGGAAAATTTACTAGAACTCTTTTGGATAAAAGTGGCATAAACACACAGAGGGCGTTCGGAGAAGCCATGGTAACCAAGCTGTCATCTATGTACCAAACGTTTTCATGGTGCGTGTATGCAAGTGTGTTCATGTTATATGTGTATAACTCCTTTTGAAGGGAGGTGTACTGAATCCGCATGAAGTTTGGGATGGGAGGTGATCTTTGGGAGACGTCTTACGACAGTATAAAGATTCTCAACTAGAGGCTGATGATGATCCTGGTGATCGCTCCTTTATTCAGGGAGCTTGCGATACGCTCCGCTGGCAGTTGCACCCATTGAATAGGGAATTGCCGATTTATCAAAACCCTACCCTTAGGGGAAGAGAGAGAGCCAGGTCGAGCACACCCTGATTTTGGCTAAAAAGCGAGCCAAGTTGGTATCGACCTGCTTCCCCGAGCCATTTTCTTAGTTGTTGTCAGCAACACGAATGGAAAACAATTGTAGCGTACAGAGGTCCAAAGACCGGCCAAACCCCACCATTTTCGTTATGCTACAGCAGAAGGTTAGGAGTCTTGTTTCTGCTGGCATTGTCTTTAATTGTGAAGGTTGCCTAAAATGGTCCATGGATTCAGATGTATGCATCACTCTGAAGAGAGAGAGAGATACAATAACAGAAATGTCGTAACTGATGGTTTACGTGATATTTTCGTAACTTTTACTGTAATAATCCATCTTCATTAACAATAATGAGGAGATAACTACATTCATACGGCGAGTTCAAAGCCAGCCTGATACAATCATGGCATTTTCTGCCAGCCAAGTTTTATTTGAATGATCCTCGTACGAGTTGAACAAAAAGAAGGAACAAAAGTCATTTGTTAATTAAGGGAACTTTAATGCGGATGAATATTCTTTTGTTTGCACTATGAATAATTTGTGGCCAATATCTTCGCAACACCTAAAAGAAAGTGGCAGTTACATCTTATTGGCGGACCCTACAAACTGCCTAAAATTAATGCTTGTCATGTACAATTGGAATGAGTTAGATTATTCAAATGCTCAAAACGACAGGTACACGTGTCTGATGTTAGGGTGGATAATACGTCCACATTTTCAATTTGATCTTGACTGCTACAACATCAATGCTCAGTACCCATCTAGAGACTGTCTTCTACATGCAGGAACATAATTGGAAGTAGTACTCATTTCAGGGTATTGATTCCAATTACATATTGCTTTATATTTACACCATACTGTTCTTTCTCTCTCTCCCTCTCTCCCCATTCCTCCCACCACACAAGGCTGTCTGGAGAACCTTTTTTGTGTTCCATGGAAAGCAAGATCTTCTTCACTTCACTTGGCGGTTAATAATGAAAATGAATGCCCAGCTCAGCAGAGCTACCTCTATGGTGAAGACTGCACGTCTGTCATCTCAGGTAACCCTTCTTTCTTGTTAAGGATTACGATGGAAGTATAATGTTTATTTTGTTTAGGATATTAAATGCTGAAAATTCCTGTTGAAAATATGTTTCAAAGTTCAACAGAAAGTGCCAAGCAAGAATGGCTTTATGTGCAGGGTAATGAGGAGGAAGTGATTTAATTGGGAAAAAAGTAAATTCCTGAGATCAAACATTAATTAAATAGCTTTTAAAATCTATTCTAACTTTTGCAACATAACCCATCGCCTACAGGAGATTGTTTATCTGCAAGTTAACTTAAATTATCTTCTAGTTACAAGAAATGTGGATTCACTACAAACTTTGTAAACATTTTTGTTTAATTAGGAGACCATTTGTGTTTCTGTATGAATGGTGTATATTTTATAATGGCATCAGACTTAGATGTTCTCTGCTACAAAACCTGTTTTTCAGTTCCATTTGTGAAAATTCTCATAGAGAATATGATTTCTCTCGTTGTCTCTAAAATGTTTGATATTTTACTTGTTCTCACGCGAAAGACGAAAGTTTGAGGTAAACAATCAACATTTAGTTTGAAGAAATCAAGTTTTGAGAAATTAACCCTAACCCCTTCGCTCTGTTAATATTCTCAGGAAACCAAAATATCTATGAATTACTTTTCCATAAAAGGTGTTAGAAGTATTTACATATATGAAGATAATCTTACATCGCTGCCCATTGTGACTGAAGATGATGCTGCTGATGATGTTCCTCTGACAGCCAGACTGGAGCCTGAATTGTTCATAGAGGTGACGACTACAGAGATAAACCACTGCAGATGACTTCTATGAAGTAAACTACAGTAACTATTCTGTCAGTTACCTACCTACAGGAAATAATATACTCTATCTAGGTATTTATGAGTGTACTTGTTGAAGAAAGGTACTTGTTAGTAAAATATAATATTATATAAAATAATTGAAGCCAGTAACTCACTAAGTTGTCTTTATTATGATTGATCTTTGTTTTCTACAATTATTAACTTGAAATTATTAAAGTCAACATTCGGACAATTCATTATTAATGATTGTATATTAAATGAAACAAGGTTTAAGGTATGAATAATTAAAACATACAAATCTAATCTCTGTACAGTACTGAAGACTGAATTAACTGAAATATATCAACAACGAAAAGACCTTCATGAGCTTAAGACGACTGAAAAGCAACTTTACAAATACTGATGGCTGTTGATCGTGGAAATGCATTTATTTTCCAAAAACAACTTTTTAACTGTAATTTTGTAAATAAATTTAAGTTTTGTCAAATTGTATACATTTCAATAATGTTATCATAACTATAACAGTGTTAATACTATTATAAGTCTCTAATACTTTGTCTATGGAAATCCTGGAGCAGTGGGATTTTAAAGATATTTCATCTTTGTATTACGAAAGTCCTTTGCTGTGTCCATCAGTGCATTCCAGAGAATAAGGTGGAGCAAAGGGCAGACAACTACTGAGAAATGTTAGACTTTAAGGCTCTTGGTGACCAGCTGATCATTCCAGGTCAGATGTGTTATTAATGAAGTACAGCAGAAAATATCATACTCTGTTAAATGTGCCTATTAAATGTACTAAATAACAGAGCAGATGGGGCTGAATCAAAGAGAGGATTAACCTACTCATATTTTGACAGTAATGTGAATGGTTCCAGATTAAACAGGATTTTCCTTCATGTCCAGTCTCTGCAGAATGAACAAATATGCTCTCAGATTGTTTAATTCTTCTGAGTTTCTGTAACTAATGTCCTACTTACATCTTCTGCTAACTTTCAGCAGTATTTCTTTTCATTTTCAAATTAATTTTATTAAAAATAAATTAATAAATTATGTGATATTGGAATTCTATTTATGAGTGAATTAATATTGTTTAATTTATGAGGAAGTGAAGAATTATGATTTTGTATGGAACATTCAAGGAAACAGCAGGCAATAAATAAAGAAGAGAGAGAGAAGAGAAGAGGATAAGTTGCATATTAATAAGTTTAAATAATAAATAGTTTAAATCAGGGCAGTAAGAATTACAGTTAAATGCAAAGAAGATAAACAAAGAGAAAGAATGGAAAACCATTTTAAAATTCATACAATGCTGTTAATTTGCTTTTGTTAAACTACAGTTGAGCAGGTAGGGATCGATCCAACAACAAGTCAGTTTCCATCTTCCCTGTGGCTGGTGAGGAAGCCAGGTGTAAAGTAAATTCTTACTCCACATGGTAAGGGTCCAGATCAGAGCCCCTACTTGTCCTGCTGGAAGTGGATTGAGGGAGTTTATGGTGTAATGTTATTGGATAAGTTATCTGATTAAATAAGAGGCAGACAGGGAAAGAGTCCTATTAACATACAATCAAATATCACCAGTTTTTTATTTTTGCAGACCTTGCATTAAACCAAGCCCTTATTAGCAGATATATATGTCAAAGACCAGTTAAACACTGAATGAGAAATCCCTGGATGTCAGCTAATGGGAGAATGAGAGGGTAATCGGAATGAAATGAATTGGAAGTAGCCATTTCCATGTGTGAGCTGTCACTATTCTGAAAGTCTCTCATCAAATACAGATACACTAACTGGGACATTTTATTACTAACATTTACTTTACCTCTAAATCAACCTCCTCAATGTAGTTATCTATCTCCTTACAATAAACTGATTTACCCCTTTTTTAAAAACTTTCATCATACAACAGGATGAGTCGGTTATTAGGAATGTAACTTCCAGCAGCCATTTTGATAATCCAACAGCTCAGCTACAAAAAAAGATACAGATAGATGTGGGTGAGATATGGAAATATACCTGGATCTGTCTTTTCCTCCCTCCTGGCCAGGTAATTACCTGTGATTATGATGACTGACTGCATAGGTTCAAGTAGGAGATACAAGAAGTTTCCTACCCTAAAACATGGACCACTGACTGCTGCACAGTCGTAACCTTTCTTCTGTAGTAAATAAGATTAAAAACACTTAAAGAAGATGTTTGGGACAGGGGACACACCTGTTCGTGGGTCATAAATTACGAGGATGTCACAAAGCATAAATGGTTATTACCTGTAAGTAATGTAACACAGAAAAATGACATCTCATGAGAGTTCTGATAACTGTTGTCATCAATCAAATATACTTAAAAGAGCATTCTTTTGTATTGAATTTTTATTCTATTACAAATCTATTTTTACAAATACAGAAAAAATCATCACATTAACTGCCTCTTTTCAAAAGTATGCCCATATTTTTACAGGGAGTGGGTACTGACATCCCCATAATTATATGTTTCTAAGAAAGCACTGCAGATTTGGCACCACCACCAATTCTCTGGAAGGAAAGGCCTTAATAGAATTCTTTTTTACGTTAGATATGAGGGAACCTACACCATCGGCTGGTAAATTAGAAAAACAAAAAAAAACTCAAGAAAGGTGTGCCAAAGTCAGCCAGCCCTGAGCTGGATTCAAACTTGAGCAACCAACCTAGCAGAGCAGTAGACTACCACTGGACTGTGTAATAGAAGCATCGATATAATCAGGTTCTTTGTTGTCTGATTGAGTTTTGTGATGAACATATTTTAGATGAATTCAATCAGTATGAAATTTTGCAATCTGGAAACATTTATAGTAGTGTAGAAGCATTTTCTTAATTAACTCGCTATAGGTTGCATATGATAGAGATATTTTAATAGAGCTCTAAAGTTTAATTGATAGATTAATGTCCACTCTAAGTTTAATACGATTAGAGACTGGAAGATAATTCTAGAAATACATATGCTATTTAATTTCATCTATTTAAATAAGAATATTTCATCTGAAACTGAACATTTCATGCTAATTTTCAAACCTTTTCAGGGAAAAAGTTAACAGATGAAACAAACAAACATTTTTAGTCCTAGAATTTTTGTTTTTGTAAAGCATAAGGCTCATAGCCTGAAACTGCCCAATTTATTTAAAATTTGGTTGAAATGTAAGTTTCTGGTATTTGAATATAAAAGACAAAGTTAACTGACACTGAAGGTCTATGGACTGTAAACTTTATATTCATCTGTAAAAAAAACATTGTAGGCATTAACCCTTAAAATGAGGTGCATTTAAATATATGCAGTATTGACCCCCCACATTATTTGAGTTTTCTGTGAGGGGGTGTGTTGTTTGAATGAGTCAGGTAGCCGTGTGTCAGGGGTTATGATTACTGCAGGTGAAGGGTTAATGACAGCTGACAAATAGAATCAACAAATTATCTCTAAATGTTGCTTATGTGAAGAGATAATAAAATGTTATACAAATAACTCAGGAAGTCTGTTTTATTTTTGTTTAATACTTCAATCATTAAAGATGACATAAAAGTAACTTATCATCCAGAGGGATTGTAACCAAGGAATATATTAACCATAAAGGTTAACACTAACCACTGCTTAGCAAGTAAATTTGAATAATAATGCCTAAGATATCACTGACAAGAAACAACAAAACCAAATCAGCAGTTAAAACAATTTAAAATGAATAAATAAACTTTAAAATAATAATTTATAAAGAAAGCATGCTTAGAATACTCTTAATAAAGAGTAACAAGAGGAGGATACATTGCATATTGTGATGCATATTTATATTCTGTTTTTATTGATAAAGTCAACATTTTTTAAAACTTCGATATTTTCTGTAAATCATATAATCTTAATTCTCTAAACCATTCTACTTTTGGAGTCTGAATAATGATTTCTGTCAACTGTTCTCAATGAGGCTAAACATCTGCTTTTGTTCATTTGGTCTTAAAATTCTTTTCTACAGCAGCAAAGTGCTGACAGAGATCATTTTTACCACAGCAGCTCATAAATTTGTCTGGAAGGAGCCAAGTTAGCGATGTATTTAGTCATCATGGTTGTAACTGTACTTTTCTCCTACTGGGTTCTAGTCACGGGTGACATGGGATACAGCACTTTAGTCTTAATCACTTTGGCCTACAAACACTTTAGTCCACTACAGGCATTTTATCTAATTTTAAATTATTCTAAACACAATGACTGGACAGGACTTAATCACAGTGCAGGGTTAATATTGTTAAAACAGGGTTGGTGTATATTTGGCCAAGCTTGAAGCAAACAGTGTTCTAAAACTAATGACAATTGCTGAATACAATTCAACCTTAGTGGAAGGGTAATTGTCACAAAATCGTCATTTTGTATACTGACCACTGCATTTTCAACTCAGTTATTTAATTTATCTAAAACAGAAAGTAGCAAACAAGAATTATTTTACTTCAGTGAATTTTGAGATTTATTTTTTACAAAAGAACGTATTTTCAAATCAACTGAGTGACTTGAGATTTGCATATACAGTAGAATTTGCATAATCAACCACCCCGAGGGACCAGCTAAAAGGTGGCGGATTACACGAGCTGAATCACATGCGATACTTAGAAAATCTGAACGGACTATACAAAAGAAGGCGGATTACAAAGTGGTGGCTTACGCGAAGGCGCATTACATGAGTTCTGCTGTGTATAAGTACGTGCTAGCACAACTTCATCATGTGTAGTAGAGATAGGAGTAGATGAAGATCAAGAAAAATTTTAAGTAAGATATTTTAAAGATGAAGCACTACTGGCTGAGAGTATAAACTTTGTCAAAACAAAATGAGGTAGAGACAAACTTTGCAATGCCGGATACTATTATGCCAAAAATCGGACATGGAAAAACACAACTTACTGGCGCTGTGAAAACCGTAAATGTCCAAGCCAGTTTGTTTTATGTAACAACACAGAATTGATGAAATACTCAGAACACAACCATGCAGGAACTGAAAGAATGAATGTGCTTATGGCTCCAGAAGATTAAAGACAAGGCAAAGTCCACATCAGAAGCTCCTGCTGCCATTGTTGAAATAGTTGGTGAGTCACCAGCTTCATCATTACCACTGCTTCCTACCATCTCAAACCTAAAACGTATTATCTGTATTATCCGAAAGGAAAGAAATAGACAACTTCCTGAACTTCCAACCACATTGTCTGAGATTGATGTTCAAGGACAATTTACCACTACAATAGAAGAGCAATGGCTAATTCATGACATTGGGACTGACGATCCACAGAGAATGTTGATATTTTCCTCGTAACCATTCCTGCAACAGTTGTCTACATGTTGACATTGGTATGCAGATGGCACTTTTGACATGTCCACGTTTGTTTTACCAGCTCTACACAATACATGGAAAGATTTATGGAAAAATGCCACCTCTGGTAATTGTGTAATGGAAAAGGCAGTAATTTACTTGAATATCATTTCCAAAAACATGCACAAAAGCATTGCGAACTGATAATTCAAAGTCAATGTTTACATCTGTAACCTCAACTTGGAACTCACGACTTTCCATGAATTCTACCAGAGCATGTAGCATTTGAATGTAAGTTCTGTTTTTCCTGGCATGAACACCGTTAAAATAATATTCTTTAATGAAAACCATACTGAAAAATGTTGGCAGCTTTATTACTCTACAGCTGATCTTTCCTGAGTAATTACTACCTACTTTACAGAGGTCATATGAATATCAACACTGTGCTTAATTGGCTTTATTATGTCAAAATGCATGTTTACAAACACGGTAATGAAATAGTTTTGGCCAACAATGAATATTAATAATTGGGATAAAGGAATCCAAGAATATTCATGAATGATTTTCAACATAGTAATAACAGACTTATGAATATGTTTAAATTATAGAAGGCTGGTTTATGAACCGCCAATAAGAGTGAAAGAAGAAATAAGGAGAGTAATTCCTTTTCTAACAGTTAATATAACTGCAGGTATTTACTATTATGTAAGTATGGTATCCGTCAACAGCTTCGCTCACTGCCACGAAACATGGTGCTCAGAGTTAAAGAATGAAGTCACCCGCAGCAGTGAACATCCTTGGTCTGGGGGTAAACAGAATTAAGTTATCTGCTTCCCTGCAAACCGCATGCTATCAATTGGGAAAAGTTTCAAATTTTAGTAGTTGACTACAGAGAAGAAAAGAAGAGAAATATTAACAGAAGCTTGCTAAATCTACAGAGAAGGAAATTGAATTAATAACAGTAAGGTGGGTTTAGTTATTTAGAAAAACAAAAGCAAAAAACATATGTCGCCTCTGTGCTGGCTACATTTCAGAATAACCTGACACATTTTTCTGCAAAAGATCGAAGGATTTTTAAAAAAAGACTCAAAATATGTTGGATTTAACAGCAGTAACAAACCAAAAATAAAGGAGGATTAGTTGTAAATAATTACATAAAACATTAAACTATAGCAGAATTAGGTACTAAAACTTAATTAAATTTCCTAGGTTTTAAGCAGATTCTTACATTTTCCACTCACTAGTTTCTTAAAGATAAATATTTTCTTCTCATTGTAAATTTTGCTGTAAGTAAAACGTATGAGAATGCATTTTTATTAAGTTGTATCAAGTAAAAACAAAATACAAACTAATACCAAGTCTGTTAAAAAAATTGACTATAACAAAAACTTTAGAAAAGATTACTTCACCTAATTAACAAAAGAGGAAATATTCAACACTTTTCAAATTAGCACCGACATCACCATAGCTCACCTGCCAAGATGATCACAAACTACCTTTTAGTGCATCACGTCGTAATTGTGCATAATGCTGAGTGGAATTTGACAGTTCTGCAAGATGGCGTGCTCCCTGGTTTTCCTCTTGAGTTCTGACATCACTTGTTCTTCTCTCGCTTCAGAAGATCTCAAAAAACATATGATGGCAATCTCCAAAGTGTACTATGAGCGTATTTAATTATTTGTTAAATCCATTAGAAGATTTATGATGATAAATTTTAGCAGTGAAACCATGTCATAAACAGCAGCAATACATGTTAAAACTACATACAGTTCTGCATTCCTTACTGTTAATTGTCAAGCCAAAGATAAAGAAAAGACAATACCGACTTTGACGCCATGTTTATCTGCTATTAGATATTTGGCTGTTCAGTAATGTAGCTATGTTTATACATGTTTCTCTTTGTATCCTTTACATTTCTAAAGACTAACTTGCAACAATGATTACATTATAAATAGCTTGATTGGCTTCTGACTTTAAAAAAGAATTAATAGGATACCTGTGCATACCTAATAATAGCCAAGTTCTGGGTATTTTCAAAATTTATTTTTTAAAATAAAAATACATAATTTTTTAACTTACTCGCCAAAAATTAAAAACAACAAAGCATAATTGCTATTCTCGTCGTTCTTCTCTTCAAACCAATGCACCTACATAAGCGCATAAGGCAACCACTAGGGAGGCATTTTCCTAAACCAAGTGGAGGAGAACAGGGTTCGGAGGTCAGTCACATGCCTAGTACACAGAAAATTCCTACTAGAACCCCTAATTTATTCATGAGAGTGGAAACCTAAATGGCTGACTGGTGAGAAAGAGCAAGAAAAGCAAGCGGTATGACAAACTGGGAAGCCAGTCCTTCAACACAGCACTGTACTGCCCCATTAATTAATTACTAATTATAAACTAAACAAAAACTTCACACAACTCTCTGGCAGTGCTATTGTCTAATTGAGTAAATGGCATTTAACAAAATAATTAATTTAAAGATTTTAAAGCGGTGTAGAAGAACATAATCTTAAATTGTTTCAATCTGCATGCGGAACTTAGGCTATTCTTTCTCCATTGCTGAACATTTTCAATCATTCAAGTAAAACAAAAGAAAACAACAAAAACAAGTGTAGCAAACTGCAGTCATTAACTATTAAGGGTAAATTATTATACAATGTTCAAAATAAATAATGCACAAATTTATTTTGGCAATTTGTATTTCAAATAAGAAAGTTAAATGAACAAAAATGTATTCACTTGATTATGAGCTTATTTTTCTGAAAGATTCAACTTACTTAGACTGACAATTTACTTGTGCACATTTGAACAGATTTAGCATTTTGGGGGATGTTCTGGTGCTCTTCCTGTAGCACTTCTCCAGCTGCTTCACAAGTGTTCATTGAAAGAAAGGTCAGAAGATGATCCTGATAGCCAAAGCGGGACTTGGATGTTGTTTGCTTGGGTGGTGCTATTCTTACAGAATGTAGATAAGCATTATTTTGCAGTCCTCGGTTTGCATTCACAAAAGAAATTGAATGGCATTGGAGCCCTGTACAAATAATTATCAAGTTTCCAGTGATCTGTACGAAGTTTGTATGGCAAATGTATGGCATCCTTGCCTAGCTCTTCAAAGAAAAAATTATAAGTTAACTGTGAAAAGTGCTGCCCTTCTATGTGCCTGCATTAAGATGGCGTCTTAAACAGGTCACTGAACTTGGAGTCCAGTTTCCCATAGTTGGTTGCAAATATTTGATCTATAGTCAAGGAACATTGTTGGTAGTAAAACTTGCCATTGCAAAGTGATTTTGGAAAGGTTGAACCTAAATAGACCAATCTTGCAAGGTATTGTTACCTCTATGTGCATTGTCTCAAGATAGATCTCTTTGCTGCTGAAACAAACCCAGTCTCATGATGAATGACCTGTGCCCTCCTAAAGCTACAGATGTGTACAAGTGCCTGCCTGTAATCTACCAATAGAGATATTGGTCTGAATATGTAGGGTGTGGCAGATGAGCTACATGCACGATAATTAAATGAGTGAAAGAAAAAATTCTAGGAGCCCTGCAGTTCTTCAGCTCAGAAGTCAACAAGCAAAAAAAGCACAAAAATCAGCCATCAAAAAGCTCAGATTATTAAAAATAGTGAAACAAAATACATATGCATATTCAAGCGGTAAGTAGAGCTCACAATTTGAATGGGAAATCTGAAGCACAAATGATGGGCATTTTATATTATGCTACTTCTGAAATTACACTACTGGGATACAACAGAATATAGGCAAAAACACTATTTCATCATTTATTTTGAACAGTATACATAAATTAAGCATGAAAGTTAACTCATTATTAAAGAAACAAAATAGTATCAACCATAAACATTTTGCATAATAAAAAAAACATGCAGGGGAGGTAATTTATTTTAACTGTTTAGGATTATTTATGTAATAAACCAATTTGTTTGGGTGTGGAAATAATTTACACAAAATCTAAATGTTAATACTATAGTAATTTGTTTAATGTAAACTTCAATTTTTTTGTTGAAAATCTTTATATATATAAATTTTCAGAAAGATTTCCAATGTAAAAACTCTCTTTTGGAATTTGAAATCACAAAGTTATGCCCCCTTCTTTATCAGTTGAAAAGTTAAACCAAACATCAAGGTTAAGGCAGAATGATTCCAGCCTACCTTTGTTATTAAAGACAACTAAGTTTGATTGAGGTAAGTGCATGTTTAGCAGTATATGAACAAGATTTAAATCTGCAAACCAGTTAAGCACAAGTCGGTCCACAAGAGAACAGAACAATTTATATCATGAAAATCTGTCAGCATGAAAGCCTGGTAAACTATTTAAAAAAAAAACTTGTTTAAATTTTGTTTGTTTTCTTAATACATTTTTTTAGTCTTTTAAAAGTTATTTTGAAATTATTCTTTAGTGCCCAGGTGTCTGATAGGGTCTCGGGTTAATTAAATCAATCTGTTCAAAATTTCTAATAAACAGAGAACGTCAAAATCCCAGGTATGGCACTAACAGAAATGTCACTCCTCTCTGAATGAACAGGGTCTTCGCTATCTGTACAATCTAGGCTGGTCAGCTGTACAAATGTATTTAATTTGGAAAACTCTGGTCTGACATTTTAGGGTCTAGGGATATCTCACAGCAAAAAGGCTTAAAGGGAAAGTGTGTGGGGATCAGCCCTGGTAACCAAGCAGGTTATTTAGGTATACCTCCACCACATACCCAGAATGCCCTGTAAGAACTCTTCAGGGAAACCCACTCATCTGGCTGATGAAGAGCAAGGAGAAACCATGTTAGGGGAGTACACCTAACTGAGCCAGTCCTGACTGGAATCTGAACTATGGAAATCCAGTAATGCAACCATGAGACCACCCATATATTTTAAAGCTATATTATATTATCAGTATCAACAAGTACAGCTGGTAATTTATTCTTCATATTTAACATTCTATTCATAGTTCCTTTTTCCCAACATCGAAATAACCATTTTATATTATGGCCTTAGTATTTGTAGATAGCTAAAAGAATGACTGCCTGCCCACATGCTTAAAACCCTTAAATATGTTCAAAACCTCTGATTAGGTGCCTAATACGAAAAATTAGGTTCAGCAGTCTACCTTATTTAAGTCTAGAAACATATCCTGAGCTCCTGCTGATATTGAAATCCTTTCTTGAAATAATATATTCTCCCCACTCTCCAATGAATTCCAGCACTTGATGCACATGGTATACTGAGAAATAAATATAAAATGTGAAGATGAAACTGGTTTTAGATGGCAGAGGAAATGGGTTCCATGTCTTAAAATAATAAATAGTTTCTTTGATGAGATAGAAATTTATTCAAAAGAGTTTATGAAGTGCTTGTTCACGGTTGTGCCTCTGGCTAAATGCCTGACTAGCGCAGACATTAAAATTTTGCTTATCATTATTTTAAAAATTACACAAAATATTAATCACCTGTAATGTTTCAAAATTAATACAGTTTTAAAATAAGATAATTGCCATAAACTTCATGAAAATAGAATAAACTATTTCCACAGCAAAAAATAAATGTAACTATATAAAAATCTAGAGAGGTAGGTTTAGCTAAATATTAATGCTTCTTCAATCAGTATAACTAGATTTATAAATAGTTAAATTAAATTTCATTTTACACACAAAATCACTAATTTTTATTTAATTTCATAGAAATGAATACAATTTCAGAGATCATTTAAAAATAAACCAACGTATTTTATTCCAACTCAAAATATAAGGTTTACTTCATGTCAAGTGCTACTGATGCCACAGACAGTAGGGAGCTGAACAATTCAGAGTCAATACTGAGAACTAATTTCATTACAAACTAGTTAAATTTTTCTGTGTATTATGTTACGCTGTATAAAACTGATCACAAAAACAGAATTGTGTATGTTACACAAAGATTTTGGACACTCAGTATCCAAAAAACTGAGATTTTGTAAGTGTTTAACTGAAGAGAGAGAAAACAAAAGATCAAGGCACATTCTGTACTGCAAAATACCTTATTTAACACTGAACAGTGGATGTATTGCTGGCAGCCTGGTGGGGTAAGCTGATCACGGCTTCGGCCACAAATGGCCCTAGAACTGATTACACATCATTTCCACTCCCACTATACACACAATCAACCATACATCACACACACACAAAAAAATGTATTTATATAATTAAATCTAAGAAAAAGAACAATTTGACTTGTCTGATCAATCTCCTTGGAGTATTCCATGTCTGAATCAATTACCTCATCTGTCAAGCTACAAGATGGAATGGTTCAGACATCTAAACAAAATTCTCTCTCTATGCTTTCTGAGTCACAGAAGTTACAGATCCCTAAGGAAGTTTCTCCCATATTCTTCTTTCCATGTTATTTTGTTGGTAGCAAACGCACGTGTATCTCCTGTACACAAGTGCGTAGCCAAGGGGTGAGGGTAGGTGTTCAGGAGTTAGAGCAACCTACTTCCACATGTATATGCAACCTTTAATATCTCATTTTGCTGCCATAAAATCAATGAATAACAGGCCACAGTTATTTTTATATTGATTTCATTGAATATCATTCAGGCTCAACAGCATTGCAAACAAAATCTACGACATTATCTACCACATGACATAAAACTCATAAATTAAAGTTTGCAATAACTTTTTAAAAATATTTTTTTAGAATTCTGCATTTTTATCCAATGTTGTAATTGTACAAGTTCAGAACTTTTTCCTTTTCCTCTCTGCCAAAGTTGCGGAGTGCCCCTGTTGTGCCTTAGCGCCCTCCAAAATATCCCGGCCCTGCACGTATTGGCTGGCTGCTATGTCCAAACCAATCTCTCAGATGGTTTCCATATATTGTTCTTGGTTTACCCTCTGCTCATCCATCAAAATCTTAATTTCTTCCTCTTCTGGTTGTTTAGTCAGGTTACACTGTGGCTCATAAGTACAAGGTGAATAAGGAATTCTCACAACTAGGAATTATGAAGTGTTTCTTCACTGTGTAATTTTTGCCTAGAATATTTTGCTAAGAAAAGGAAGTAGAAACCGGTGAGTAAACACTTTTACCGAGAAACCAAAAGTGCATTCTTTATATAAGTTCTAAAAACTTCCTGCCTGTTGATCTCTATATCTAAAAAAACTCCGCTAAAAATTTGTTCTAAATGTCTCTTTTGACATCTAATTAGTCTGCTACACTCAGGTGTTAACTTTTCATTAACAAGCTAATTGCTAGGTATTTATTGTATATTCGTCGCTTATTCCTTTTATGATTGAGGACATGAAGTATGACCATGATTAGAGCCATATGTACACACACACACACACAAATAATTCAGTCCGTGCTGATCACTACACTCCCTTCCCGTTCTGGTTCTCCATCACATCTTCCCGTGGCAGGCCGTCCATTTCCACTTACTAACCCTGACGCTGTAACATCGCCCTACACGTGCTTGATGAAAAGGGGACAAGGAAGACCGAGTAATGCTTGTTTCTCCACGCTCCGTACCAACCGATCTCACCGTTGTGATTTCTGTATTTAAAGGTACCACAGGGAAATACTTGCATCTGAGAATCTTCTGGAAATACCTTTGGCAAGGCCGTGTGCCCCTGTTAGACCTATTCTCCTAGAGCCTCACTGGTAATCTGTCCAACAGTAAGATCACCGATGTCCAGTCCGTCAGATGGATTTTCGTCTCGGACCATAGACGGCTCTAACTGCGCAGACTCCGCTTCCTCAGATCTCGGTACATCAGCTATCGGCCGTGAAAGGGTTATGGATCCGCACTACTTCCCGCGTGTTTCCCAGACGTTATGCCTCTCATTCTGCTCCCTAATTCTTCAGCTCCCTTCCTTCCTGTGCTCCACACTTATACATTTTCCCAGTACAATCTAAAACATTCATCATTTTGCATTATTTTCCGAAATATGAGTGGAGATATTGGCGGGAAATAAAAGGTCTCAGGGAGGTTCACTCGGGCATGAACACAAACCCGGTCAGGTGTGGTCTCTGCTGCAGTATTTTCCAGACCCCGGCTTTAAAAACGAATATACAAACAGACAGAGAGAGAGATGCTTCTCTAAACCGTTATCCCATATTCTCTGTTACCTGTTACTTTCCGAATGATATGTAATAGTTTTCCGAATAAATATTTAATATTTTCCATTTATTTTCTTCATCCCTTCGTCACCAACTAAAAAATCCAGTGGTGGCCGGTAAAACCCCCAATCACGTGACAGGCCGACTACTTCCGGTATATCCGCCGACGTTGGCTTCCTGCCGAACAGAACATTACAGGTTTACGTAACGATCAGCGGAATCTGTGCTGCCACCTTTTACTGATAAAGGTGAACTGCAGGACCGGAAATCGTGACGACAGCAGACAGGGGCCATTACTCCGATTCCAGACGGATTTCCGGTTTCTATCTGACTGCTGCCATTTTAGAATTTTACCAGTTTTACTGCTGTGGTTATCCTCTGGAACTGAATAAATGGAGCAGGCCCCAGAACTACCCCTTCAGTCCTCACTAGAAATCTGCATATCTCGATGTGGGAGGAAGCCGGAGTAATCCAAGCGGCTAATGGCAGAACAAACAATGCCGTAGAGAGAAGCTACATCAGGGCGATCCCAAAGGAGATTCAATCTCGAATGCTTGACCATGGCGGTTCATGGCCTTGACCTTCGTACTACCACGCCATCTTCATTTTATTTAGCGGTTATTGAAAATGTTTCAAAATTCACTTTTGCCCTCTGTGTATTAAAAGTACTAAACATGTTAATAACATTAGATAGGGGAAAGACAGACGGGGAAGAGTCGGAGGGGGAAACATCCGAGAATCTGTTTGCATACAAACATCAAATGAGTGAATTCCGTCCCAATCTTTTTTTGAAAGAGGAGAGAAAGAAAGAGACAGGAGAAGGGAGAAATGATGGGGCAGAGAGAGGGAGAGAGAAGAGGAGTGTAAGAGAAAAGTGGAAGAGGAGGGAGAGAGAGAGACTAGGAAATGTTGCTGAGGCTCGATCAGCCCAGTTACATCCTCTCCATCCCATATCGGCTCCGCCCTTTCTACTCCCAGCTCTCGGTGGCTCTTCAGCCATTATTTCCGGAGTCTGGCAGCCAGTCTTATTCCGCCATTCAGCAGAGCGGACCAGCGGGATGGGGCAGGTGATTGATTCCGCGTCCTGATGGAAAACACGGCGATAGGTCCTCA
>JACATO010002072.1:0-14362 GCA_018389105.1 Nautilus pompilius
ACCGGAGGAGGAGGGCTGGCTGGAGTGAGCAAGGCGGAAGGGGACTGAACGCCAAAACCGAGTCGGAATAGTAAAAAAAAAAAACAAGAGAGAGATGGAGATAGAGAGAGAAAGGAGAGAGAGAGAGAGAGAGGAGAGAGAGAGAGAGAGAGAGAGAGAGAGAGAGAGAGAAATGGAGAGAGAGAGAGAGAAATGGAGAGGGACAAAGAGAGAGAAAGAGAGAGAGAGAGAGAGAGAGAGAGAGAGAGAGAGAGATGGAGCGAGAGGAGAGAGAGATGAGAGAGTGGAGAGAGAGAGAGAGAGAGAGAGAGAGAGAGAAGAGAGAGAGAGAGAGAGAAGAGAGAGAGAGAGAGAGAGAGAGGAGAGAGAGAGAGAGGATGGAGAGAAATGGAGAGAGAGAGAGAGAGAAATGGAGAGGAGAAAGAGAGAGAAAGAGGGAGAGAGAGAGAGAGAGAGAGAGAGAGAGAGAGAGAAGAGAGAGAGAGAGGAGAGAGAGAGAGAGAGATGGATGGAGAAAGAAAGGAGAAGAGAGAGAGAGCGAGAATGGAGAGGGAGAAAAGAGAGATAAAGAGAGAGAGAGATAGAGAGAGAGAGAGAGAGAGAGAGAGAGAAGAGAGAGAGAAGAGAGAGAGAGAGAGAGAGAGAGAGAGGGATGGCGAGAATGAGAGAGAGAGAGAGAGAGATAATGTCTAGGGCCAAATCGAGAGAAAGAGAGAGAGGAGAGATAGCGAGAAGATTCCCCCCACTCCAAACAAAAAACAACCGTCCATCTTTTTCCCTCCTCAACGGCTCTAAGCCCCTACCGTAGTTTCCTCCTCCTCCTTCTAAAAACACGCTGGTACGCTACGACGCTTCAGGAGAGTCAGATGGCGTGTAGAAGGTTAATAACGCGCCCGAAGAGAGGAGAGAACCCTCGCCACGCGCGCACAACTCGACGGTTATCCTTACCCCCGCAATGGCTGACGACAAGGGCTAAGTAGATTCGTTATAGATTCCGACATCATCAGCTTAGAACCTGGTAATTAATAACAGAGCGCCAAGGGTTTCTTCGTTAAAGCTGCATGGTCGACATCCAAGAAATATCGGAGACGGCGCGGTATAATTGAACAGATAACGTCAGAAATAATCCAAACCCCTTCCAGGGTCGCGGCTGCTCCAATCGATGAGCTTATGGCCAAAAGTCGTTTGTGGTCGCTATAGAAGTAATCTGCTTAGACTATTCCATCATCGTTCATCGGTACTCTTACAAATTCGAGTTCTTTATGCGTAGTACTAAACACTAGACGGCACTACGTGGTATGGAACCTTAATTTCTAAAAAAAGAATGCAGATTTTTAAATTATTTCTTCTCAAAGAATTTTCTACAGGAAATAAACATCTTCATCATTCAGCACATTAAGGAAGAAGAAAAAGAAACAAAACGTTTTTTTTTTATTTTGTTGGCCAGGTAAAAATAGTGGAAAATAAATATATAAAAAAAACTGAGTTCATCCGCGAGAGTTTAGATTAGGGGTATTATTAGAAGATCGGAATAGGTCACTGGAGGTAGATTTTTGGGCGGAAGTGTAAACCATCGCGAGGCCGGCTACACTACAGCTAAACTTCAGCCGGCGCTCGGGCTCACTCTCCCTACACCATAAACATGCACCCCTGTAAGCTCCGGTCTTGGTGCGAGAGAAACCTATTTGTGTGTGTCTGTTGTTGTTTAGTGCGAGCGGATTTTCCTCCGGCTGCCCTCCAAAGAGCGGGGGCTAGTTATCATCGTCAGCCGTGCAGACGCGTTACCATGGCAATGGCTTCCTCGAACTATGGGATACCAGAGCGTCGCTAAGTAACCAGTCGCGATTATGTTATTCATGTTTGCTTAGGCGTGGAATTGTTGAAACTGCTAGCAAATCTAATGTTTTTAAGAAGCAAGAAAGATGGTTTCACCGAATAAATGTGGTCGGGTTAGTTTTCGCTCTGTTGATTTTATTAGGAAAATATACTGATAAATCACGTGCTTGTTTTTTGTCCTAGTAGCAAACAAAACCACGTTCAGGCGACCAGAAGTTTGCTGTATAACGTTTTTATCTTTTGGAGGAGGGAATTCGTCGCCTTAAGAAACGTTTCTAGAAACTGGCCCAGTGAAATAGCAAACACAACTTACGTGGATACCTAACTTAATAATGGATAACTTATACGAATAACATCTACGAATCCACTTTAAGATTTAGTTCTGTTAAAAGGTATAAGCTAAACGGATTAATTTCCAATTATCCCTACTGAAAAATTTGGACTGTTAACTTTATCCTAACATCGGGGCGTGAATGATGCGGTACTGTCGTGATTATGCATGGTTGTTAGTTGTTTTTTTTTTTAAGAAGAGAGAGAGAGTGAAATATGACATAATTACAGAGAGAGATATGACGTCATTACACAGAGAGATGTATGACGTCAGTACAGAGAGATGTAGTTAGTACAGAGAGAGGCATGACGTCAGTACACAGAGATGACGTTAGTACAGAGAGAGATATGATGTCATTACAGAGAGAGGGGTATTACGTCAGTACAGGGAGATGCAGTTAGTACAGAGAGAGGCATGACATCAGTACAGAGAGAGATGCAGTTTGTACAGAGAGAGATGTGACGTCAGTACACAGAGATGACGTTAGTACAGAGAGAGATATGATGTCATTACAGAGAGAGATGTATTACGTCAGTACAGAGATTAAGTTAGTACAAAGAGAGGCATGACGTCAGTACAGAGAGAGATGCAGCCATTACAGAAAAACAGGGGGGTGAATATCGGTACCAATTCAGTGTCTACGCGAATATAATCTATGAATTCCTTTCTTTTTCTGCAAAGTATTGAACCTGAAAGCTAAAAAAAATCTCTCTATGCGTAATTAAAAATTAGGAACCTTTTAAAAAATTTACCAGTCCTACTTTGGCACTGCGAGAATGCCTTCGACTCAGAAGGCGACGGTAGTCCGGAGAACGCGCGCGTGTCACGTAAGGACGAATTAGAAAAAGAAAGGGAAGACGGGTAGCGTCGCACGTGAGCCGGTGGAAGACGGAAGTGTGAATTCGTGCTGGAACAATCGGTGATCTCCCTTCGGAGTATTGGCGCGTAGAATGGAGGCGATGATACACGCTAATGGCTTTTCTTCTTTCTTTTGCCATAACAACAACAACAACAACAACAACAAAAGACGAATTTGGATCCTCTATTTATTCTTTTAATCCAAATCTTAGCGGTCGGTTTGTCGTAGTCCATAAACGTGCGAAAGCTTTCGGACAAAACCTTAATACGTGAGAAAAGTCTTTTCTTCTTGTTTTTAAGGATTTGTTCTTGCTGATCATTAACCCCTTCCCCCTCCCACTATTTTCAATACTGTCGAAAACCCAGCTAAATACGATGACCGGAATCACCGCTTGACCCGCCTTCCTTCTGGGCAGACCTATTCCCCTTTCCTCCAATTTCACTACAATTTAAGGTGGAGGTCGATCGACTCATCTCATCATCTACGTCATCTGCTAGACTTCAGTTTGTTAACTCGCAAGGGCATTTATTTAATCGGTATAGGCGCTCGGGTTTTTTATTTCCGCCAGGTGTTTCGGGAACGCCTCTGTTGCGTCATCTTGTCTCAAAAGCTACTTTAAAGGTATTTATGAATCACTAGCGCATTAACTCGTAGCGACACTTACAAAAAAAAAAAAAAATGTTGATTTGGCGTATTATCTAAAAAGGCACCGCGATATCCTTTTGGTCTTGGGGGTAAATTTTTAGATTTAATCAACAATCTTGGATTTTTTTTAAAACTTGCAACCAGAAGCATTCTTCTAACAAAAGCTGCGAAGCCAAGATTTTTAAAATCTTTTTTCTTATATAATGTCGAATTCCATTTTTCCAGCTTTCTTGGTAAAGTCAGCGACCACAGTGTTCAATATGTCGAATTGTGGGCGCACCTCCGGGGCGGCGGAGGTGGTAGTCCGATGGTAGCCTACTGAGCTGCCAGGATCTAGGCCCTAGTGGTCGAGGTCGATTCTCACAGGTTATCTACCTTGTCAGGCATCGATGTACAAGATAAAAACAGAAAAACAGAAAAGTCGCATTCCTGTTTTCATTCATCTACAACTGTAAGTCGATCTCATTATGGACACCGTCAACTATATAGGGATATAGACTGGGTTTCTATCTGAGTACCTTTGTATATTACGACCACTTCAATATAATCTGTTGTGGTAACGTAGTGTATCATGCACAAAATGGAGCAGTTATCGAAGCTATCGGCGGAAACCGAACGAATAGAATTTTAGTTAGTCTACGGTTTTCTCACATCTCTGTGCTTGCTATACATAATTATCTTGAATGTTACTCAAAAATTGTTAAATCTTTCCGTTTTTACAAGGTAAACAGCAATAAAAGCTACCGGCTAGAATCCATTGCATTGCAGTTAATTATTACGGTTATCTTTTTTAAAATTACGCTATTTGGTGCTGCCATCTTCATCCTGTCACCTAGCAGCTAATTGTTGTTTTTTCACCGGAAAGTTTTAACGTGGGCGCTGCTTTGATACCCTTATCCGTCAGGTAATGTTCCTCTGTCGTAATCGCTAACGTTGTACTAACTTCTCTTTCATCTAACAGTTACTTCTTTTTTTTAAAACACAATATTATACTAACTCCCTAACTGGTTACCTTGAAAATAATTGTTCTGTTTCATATTGTTTGCGGTAAGGGGCTTACCTGCAGCTGAGTTTTTCTTTGTAACCAGAGAGCTTGCGGCGATATCTGCGATTTCTCACTCTAAGACTAACCGTTGCTATCAGACTGGACAATACGATAATATATCTTCCGCCTAGACTCCCTCATCGCGAACTAGTCGTTGTTATCGAACACGATGGTATGGTGTTGGCTGCTTTTCGTCTCCTTCACCCTGAAGACAATCCCCGTTCTGGCTTTACCATGAGGCTAATCGTTTGTTGTTTTTTTTTTTCCTTCTTGGTACTCGCGTTATCCTGGCCTGTTAGCCTCTGGGCCCGGTGTGGAAGTACATGCTGCCCTTGGCCCTGTGAGGTTATGGGCGGTGGGTCTGTACAAACAAATTGGCTTGGCGGCCAGAGTGGGACCACATCACTCAAATAGCCCATTTTCAAACGAAATCACGCACGGCAAAAATTATAATTGAGTTCTGTTCTGTAGATTTTTTAAAAATAAAAATTTATTGAAAAAGTGAAAAGAGAATACATATACCGTTATTACTTTTATCCTTAAAAATCTAAATTTAATACCAAAAAAAAAAAAATTCTTTTTTCTATTTCTACTATGTTTATCACATTATCGGAAAAATTTATAAATAACCTGTTTGAAGTATTTCTACCCCCGTCTTCACAGAGACACAGTCCTAAGCTGTTTCCAGCACACATGGTCGAAATTCAATGCTACATATTTCTTCTGTGTGAATCAGGAAGAAGTCGGTTGATTTACCCGACGATTGCTCTCTACGCACAGTCTTATTAGCCATCTCGTCGTTCATCGGCAGATCTCGGAAAGCACCGAGATCTCGTCAGAGGAAAGAGCCCGTTTGACTCTTGTTACCGGTTCCGGTGGGTGGCGCTCTTAAAGAATGAAATATCAGCAGCCGTTACGGGAGAAATGTATGTACTACACCCAGTAATTACAACGGCCCGGCGAAAGTCGTCTCTATCATTGGCGCTAAATGAAGATTTAAATTTTGATTTTAAATACTTTTGCTGTTATTGCTGTTGTTGCAGGCAATTATCAATAGGAGTCCGGAAACCATAATGGCTTAAGTAAAGTTCGCGAAGAAACGAAATGTATGGTAGTTTGACTGTTAAATAAGTTTCCGGTGCTATTAGCGCCGGTAATTTTGTGTCGGAGCGAAAATCAAATAGGTGATTAAATTTCACGTCTCGAAAGCTGAGATTCCTCTTCATCATCATCAAACAACAACAAACAACAACCCCTCCCCCCCAAATAAGTAGATAAATGAACAAAGAAGAAGATTCAACCAAAGCCCTCAAACAAAACAAAGCGTTTGTTATTTCACTTTAAATATTTTTAGCAACCACGGGGAGAGCGAATTCCTGGAAACCATAGAAACAAAAATTGGGCTTTATTAGTATTCGCCATGATTATCCCCCCTTTTAAAATTCTTTTTGTTTTTTTTTTAGAGAGCTTGCCAAGATGGCGTCAGGACGTTCACCAGTCCTCGACAACGCGGATAATGACTCTCCACCGAGCACAAGTCTGGTGAGGTAGCTTCGCGGCGCAGTTATCCTCCCCCTCCATTTAGCTTCGCCCGCCACCCCAAGATGGCGCCCTGATTCACCGATCTACCTGCGCCGAGACAGGGAAGGGGGGGATCTGTAAGATCAGTAACCTATTACTTTCGAGACTGAGATAGCTTTATCGCCTCCCTAGTAAACGCCTCCGTGTTTCTCAAGTAAATTTATACTTTCTTTCCTCTCGCCAGCGTGAAAATTTCCAGCGACATTGGTTCAACGGCGACAGAGGAATCGCAGAAATCCATCTGATTCACCCGGAAGATTTATCTAAGAGCGGCATGCTTAATTATCGGCTCCTTGGACGTTCTGTTTCCCATTCGAGAGTAAGTTAACGACTTTCACCACCGTTTCTAGTTTAGTGCCAATTTTTTTTTAAAATATGGAAATGGTGCCGACGGAACCGTGAGCGAGCGGAGTAGTTTTTCACCTGGGCGACTTTCTGGTATTTGTCGATGGGCTTTTCGATTTCTCTGCCTGTATGAGAATAACAAGCTCCCAAATGGCCAAGGAAATAGATTCTGTCGGTCTGTTCTTGGGCTTTCTTTTGCTTCCCTGTTCCTTTAAAAATAAAAAAAATAAAAAATACGCCGAAAATTATTCGTACTGACCCATTAGTCCACTGAAACAAATAAAACAGTTTTTAATCTTCATTTCCGCAATGATATTACATTTTTTACTTTCGTACACGGCTATTCCTTTTCTCTTTTGTTTGTTTGTTTGTTTTGTTTGTTTCGCTATTTCATTGTCTAATAAATTACTGTAAGTGCCCTTTAATGTCGCTGCGAATCATGGGATTGCTAGCCTCGTCCTCGTTAGTCCGCGCGCTCTGGCCGATTCTCGTTGTTTCGATCGTGGCCAACGGGATATTTCGCGGTGGAGGTAAAACCAGCGGGTGGGCGCCTCCGCCACCCCGCTCCCGGATTGGGCGACCGTGGGTGCTCGTTCGTTTTAAAGTGTAGCGGATGTACGTTCTCAAGCCCCCCCACCCCGTTTGACTTCCGCGTAGGCACGCAGACCGCGCGCCGGCGGAGTAGTACATCGCTAATGACGTCACGTGGAAAGAGGGCGCTACCATCTCGTCAGGTAACCAGGAAGAGGGTCAGATCCCCGTCCGGGAGCGGCGTGAATGGGTGACCACCCGTGGATATTTCGGCACGGATGATCCGTTTCCAAGCGGTTTGTTGTGGGCTTCATATGCGCGTTGAAAAGCTGGGGAAACAAAGTAAACAAAAGGAAAGAATGATGCGGGGTTGCGGGTGGTGAGGTATCGTGGCAAGCTTCAGCATTGAATAACAGTAAGCGGCGGGGTAGTGCGGTGGTTAGCCTAACGGAGGGGGAGACGGAGTGTTTGTCGCGGGTGGTGAGGTATCGTGGCAAGCTTCAGCATTGAATAACAGTAAGCGGCGGGGTAGTGCGGTGGTTAGCCTAACGGAGGGGGAGACGGAGTGTTTGTCCGCGGTAGTGAGTATCGTGGCAAGCTTCAGCATTGAATAACAGTAAGCGGCGGGTAGTGCGGTGGTTAGCCTAACGGAGGGGGGAGACGGGGTGTTTTGGGTCGTGGTATCGTCGAAGACCCGAGCGCGCTCTCCCTTTGAAAAATATCGGTTGGCAAAGTTTATACCAGGATGTTTTTTTTTTTTGTTTTTTTTTTTTTTTTCCTCGACTCTCTTCGCAGCCGGGAACTTTTTGGTTTCCTCCCGCATTACAAAAAAAAAAAAAAGACAAATTCTGGTAGAACTTTCCTGCCGAAGTCGAAAGTACCAAACCTCACGTGGCGCAGGACTGACGGCGCTTCCCAGCGCGCAGAGGCCGGGATGCGCTTCACCGCCAGGGTTCCCTACCTTCACAGACGCCGGCGATCGACAGCATAAGAAGTCAAGAAGGCACGAATTCATTTAGGTATCATCTAAGTTGTTGTTGTTCTAGGTAATTCAGAAGGTGAATGCTTCTGTAATAGCAAGATTTTACTGCTACTCAAAATGATCTCTCTCTCTCAACATCATCTCTCTACTGACGTCATCTCTCTGTCTCTCTGTGTACTGACATCATCATCATCATCACCATCTCTCTCTCGACATCAACTCTCCACTGACATCATCTCTTTCTCTCTCTGTGTGCTGATATCATCATCACCATTTCTCTCTCTCTCTCTCTCTCTCGTCCTCGCTCTCTCTCTCTCCTCTCTCTCCTCTCTCTCTCTCTCTCATCTCTTCTCTCTCTCTCTCTCTCTCTCTCTCTCTCTCCTCTCTCTCTCTCTCTCTCGTCTCGACTAAGATTTTTTTTTAAAATACTTTTCCGGATCATTAAACACATCCAAAGTCAGTTTCTAGAGCGACAGTGAAGACCCAAATCTCCGCTGTAGACTTTCTCCAGAAGAAATGACTTCCGGTAACGATAAGTAAATAAATAAGATAAATAAGAAGAAAGCAGACAGCAACCCCTGACGTGCCGGTCAGGCACAGGTTACGGAAACAAATCAGAATAATCACTAACGACAATTAATTTGCATAAAAGCAAAGTCATTTTGTAGATCTTAATTACGTAGACGGGGAAGAGGACAGGTTAAAAGTTACACCACGGTCATGCTAAAAGACAAATTATTTTCCGAAATCCATATACTTCCATGCGTGCTGGATGTATCAAATCCCAGGCTTTCTTAGCACACCCCCCTCAACCAAATTTGTAATAGTAAATGCGATTGTACATTTAGGGGCTGGATGTTTTACTGACAATTAAATCCATTGGCTATGACGTGATCAATAACAATTCGCTCGCGCATCTTAGCGTCCATTTCTTCTTCGATCATCGATATACACACCCATCAAAAACATAAACTGTACATCCTCCCTGTTTTACTGTCTCAATTTCACGCTGGATGCTGCATCTTTCGCCAACTCGTTTTCATGCTGAATATCTCCCCTAACCCTTAACTTAATCGTAAACAGTACCTTTTTACAACTCTCCAATTCTTGAGATTTCCACCTACATCCGTTTCTTTGTCTTCTCTCCCAGCCCTAACAACTCCTTCATCGCTGACACCCTTCAATTAAGACTCTGTTTCTTTAAGACTCCTTACATCAGTAAAAAAAAAGAATTTCCGGCGTCCCCTTAGTTCTCGCCAGATCTCGGATGCTGCTCCGTCTGAAGCATATACAAGTGTATCATTAACGGGATAGGCGTCAGCACATACCCTTATTAACGGAAGTCGTGGCCTACGCCGAGTCACGGAACTTTGCGTCCAATGTTGTTGTTTTGACATTATGTATACGTGCGTATTAACCCCATTATCCCTCTTCTTTTTTGTTTGTTTTTGCTGCGCAGGTAGATTGTCGGGCGATGCGCCTTCTGACGCGTTTCCCTAATTTGTAACTTTTAAAGGGTTTAACGTCGTTTTCCAGCTGGGGGGGGGGAGTTACAAGAAGGGAAATCAGCGGGGTATTCCTGAGAATTCGGCGGCTGTTTTCGCTCTCACCTCGCGCACTGACAGAGCCGAGGCGAGTTACGCCGAATGACGATGATTGCTCAGAAAGGAAGGGAGTTAGGGGGAGTTGTGTGAACCGGTGTTGGTTCGTGCCAGGGGTACCGAAAGGAAACGTCAGTCAGTCAGTCGGCCGTCTCCCGATTAAATTATTCACGGGCTTCCCGATTCACTAAGGAAACACCGAAGTCTTAGTGCTTTGACACTCGTCGCCAAGGTCTAGGGCACCGGAGTTCGAATCCCGGTTTTAGCATACACACCTCTTCCTCCGGCTTATCTTCATCAGCCGGCTTCGGGGTGGGTGGAAGTTTCGAAGCCACTCCGGCTGGAACTTTCGGTAGGTCAATCTAGTTGGCCCAAGTCAGAGCAGACAGGGGGCACTTTTGTGCGACCTCAGTTTCCGGTGTCGCCGCTGCAACCCTTTTCTTCCCCACCCAGCTAGCGTTTCGGACTCCCCCCACCCCCCACCCCGGCCTACGTCGACGGCCTGGCGCCACATGGGATAAGGCAACAAATAGCATTCATTATTCATTTCGATGCTAAATTTACTAATCACAAATTATCAAATGCGTTTTTTAATAATAATAATAATAATAATAATAATAATAATAATAATAATATAATAATAATAATAATGAAAGGTTTGAATTCGTACAATTTTTTTGAAGTGAGATAAGGGAAAGCAAATGACGTCACAGCCTTTAGAGATGCCATGTTTGTTACTTCCTTGCACAAGTGTGACGCACATGAAGTTATTTGCTGTCTCCTAGGCAGGAAAGTTCTTTTGTCGCTCAAACATCGGAGATTTTAATCTTCCGAGGTTTCCCTGAAATTAATAACGGGGTTAGTTTTCAGAAGAAGAAGAGATGGCTGTAACCGCGGTATTAAATTAGATCTGTTTATTAGTCGCTTTAATATATCATAGATGCGGACTTAGCCATAAATTTGTTCCAAACTCCACGTTGATGTATTAAACTCGGTCACATGCTTCCCTATTACGTTCTTGTGCCTGAGTGATTTTCATCGATTTGAAAACATCAGCTACGACTAAGGATCAAGTAGCAGCCTTCTCGATCGCTCGTGTAGTTGTTATCTGTGGTCCTTTCTTCGAGTGACCATCCATATAGGTCAGTAACCTCTGAGACAGGGATCGAGAAATGGACCGGGGTGATCTGCCCGTCGGGAAGCACAAATCAAGCTGTAATCGATCACGGATCGGATTGTCATTGATTTCCCGAGAACTCCGTAGCCATCCGCGGCGGCCATACAGAACGGTCTTTCTTCGGGGACAGGGCGGGGGGGGTTAGAATAAGGTCTCTCGGGTTTTGCAAAATCGTGTAAATCTTCTAGATTACGAACGTAAGAATCTTGAGGGTAAATGCCATTAAAAGGGAATTGTTAAGTGTTGTTTTTAAGTATCGAAATTGTTCGCTGTTCGGCATCTTGAGTCGATGTACAGATTACGTTATTGCATCCCCAGTTTCCCCCCTGAAAGTGCAACAAGATTTAAGCGATATTCGTACCCAAAACTGGCGCGGTCCCGACAGAGATTTAAATTCTGACCCCCCCCATCTCACCTTAGCAGTCTAAATACCAAAACCCCGAAATAGCACAGTAGTCATTAGAATTTATCCCTATTTCCTAAAATGACAAAACCAATATGTATATTTGTGGCGTTAATATATTTAACTCCACGTTATTTCATCAAGACTGGTCAATATAATCTTATTGGTGGGGTTTCGATCAGATGTTGACTCGCATAGCACTTTAGGTTTGCGCCTGGATGTTCATTTTCCCTTCCCACCTAAAACAAAAAGGAGAAAAGTTGATGAGGTCAATCGTCAAATACCCGTGCGATTCGATGAAGCATACTGATTTATTGGCGGTCGGGGTTGGCAGATGAATATATATCGTGTTGTATCACCAAGAGAATCGTCTTGTGTGGAGTAGAACTTATTTAACCCGGAAGTTTTTAATTTTCTCAGGGTACTCGCACCGTGAAAAAAAAGAGTGGTTGAGCTATAATACACCAGGAGCCACAGTTTCGCATAAGAATGCAACCTCGAGCTATAATACACCAGGAGCCATAGTTTCGCATAAGAATGCAACCTCGAGCTATAATACACCGGGAGCCATAGTTTCGCATAAGAATGCAACCTCGAGCTATAATACACCAGGAGCCACAGTTTCGCATAAGAATGCAACCTCGAGCTATAATACACCGGGAGCCATAGTTTCGCATAAGAATGCAACCTCGAGCTATAATACACCAGGAGCCACAGTTTCGCATAAGAATGCAACCTCGAGCTATAATACACCAGGAGCCACAGTTTCGCATAAGAATGCAACCTCGAGCTATAATACACCAGGAGCCACAGTTTCGCATAAGAATGCAACCTCGAGCTATAATACACCGGGAGCCATAGTTTCGCATAAGAATGCAACCTCGAGCTATAATACACCGGGAGCCATAGTTTCGCATAAGAATGCAACCTCGAGCTATAATACACCAGGAGCCATAGTTTCGCATAAGAATGCAACCTCGAGCTATAATACACCGGGAGCCATAGTTTCGCATAAGAATGCAACCTCGAGCTATAATACACCAGGAGCCACAGTTTCGCATAAAGACAGAACGTTAAGCTATAATACACTTAAAAGCCCCAGTTTCGCAAGTCCTACTCACATTGGCGAAAGTAATTTTTAAACTTTTCATTGGTTTACGGGAATTTTTCATCATTAATTCGAATGGATATTAGGAAGTTTTGCTGGCCTTATGGGAGTCGTTCACTCGATAAACATTAGTTTGCAGCAATTTCTAACGTAATTATGATTTATTATTATTTTTGAATTTCTGAAAGGTGAAAAATAAAATTTGAATTGGAAAGAGGACCGTTGCACGATTGTGCCGAATTAATACAATAGCTTATATATATATATATTTCTTAAAGATGAAATTTTTTTCAGAATTTAGGATCAAAATTGTTTTAAAAACACTGATTGGCCAGAAGGTTTGTTAGGGACCAGCTGCGAGATGGTGGCGTTGACGCGTCAACCGGAAGTCCTTTCTGGAACCCTTCATTTTCACATGTATGAGCAATCAGAAGTGCCCGAGAAAAACTCACCCGGTTGTCTCCCGAGTAAATGCATTTTAAAATATTTTTATCTTTCTTTTCCTGTAGCTCTCTGTTACAACAGCAACAGTACTTCTGTTATTATTATTGCTACTGTTTTTACTATTACTACTTCTGTTACATTACTACTACTACTGCTACTGTTATAAATACTTTTGCTGCTACTGCTGTTAGTACCACGTACTACTATTAGTACTACTAATAATACTACTACTACTGCTACTGTTACTAATATATATTTATTACTGCTGCTGTTACCAATGATAGTAATATGAAGAAGAATAGTGGGAAATATTTAAAAGCTTTTGAAAGACACTGTTAGATGGCAGACTCTCCCATCGCCATGCTTTCAATGATAACAGCGCACTTTAACTTATTCCTGCTCCAACACTCCAAGAAAGTAAAGACAATCGAATTACCAACAATTGTGGTGTTTGAGCTGGCTGAGACTGCTAGAGGTAATTACAATTATCACTCGAGCAAAACTAACGACAAAGCCAGTCAGAAAAACGTTTCAATCTTAGCGGCCCAACTAACGACAATTAACTGGAGAATTTCAGCCTTCCCAACTTTACTACGCATCTGCATCATCAACGATCACCCAAAGGCGACGGACTATTTTTAAGAGTCGCATTACTGACATAAATCACGGTGCCCGCTAGGCCAGTATCTGTCTGATTTTACCAAAAATGCGCGTATGAAAAGGCACATTTTTTTTCCCCTTTCTTTCGAGATTAGTATTACTAAGTTTTACAATTAATGAAAATTCAACAGCTTCGGGTTAATTAGATAATAAAAAAAATTTCGTCTCACGTAGTTACTCTGTTTATGAAACAGGAGTAATAGGATTTGTTTGGTTTAGAAAAAAAATTATCCTCAAGTGCAGAAAACAGGTTATAATGTCTGCGTGTGCGTGCGAGTGTGTTTTCTATTATCGTGTCGAAGATAGGCAGATCCCGCGACAATTTTCCCGCTTACCCAAGATAGCGTAATCGCATCGTCTCATTGAAGTGTGGACAGCTTTCAGAAGATCTTGGCATTTCTCGTGTGGATCTGCGGCCAATACTGACGCGAAGTTCACCGAAAAAAGTGTCAAGGCTGCGGTAAAATGACCTGGGTTGCCGTTATTCGTAACGTATTTCGATGGCTTGGCTACAGAGGGCGTTTAGCGTGTGGGGAAACCTATTTCGTCTAAAAGGGATAAAATGGTTCGAAAGGTTTGGTCAAAGGGCGTGCCTGACAAGAGCTTCTTCGGGTGCTGACAGCAAGTACACGTCTCCGATCAGTCCAGATCTCATTGGTCCAGGTCTGGAAATCGCATCAGGGTATGGAGAGAGAGAGAGATGGAGAGAGATGGAGAGAGAGAGAAGAGAGAGAGAGAGAGAGAGAGAGAGAGAGAGAGAGAGAGAGAGAGAGGAGATAGATGAGAGAAGATGAGAGAGAGAGAGAGAATGAGA